>LZPO01008220.1:101780-117593 GCA_001675575.1 Neotoma lepida | reverse complement strand
TCCTTTATGGATTGGTAGCCTGTGTATGCGTCTCTTATGTTGATGACTTTCAAGCTTAAGGATCAAGTTACACACTTTGAGATACACCAACTTTAAGTTCTCACTCACTGCATTTTGATACCTAGTCATCAAAGTAAAGCCTAGCTGTTGTTTTCCTTCTTAGTCTGTTCATCAGTTACTCCCTCCTACTTACCGAGATGTTTGGCTGGAGTGGAGTGATGAAGAAAAGAAAAAGGAAGAATTAAATAAAATGGAAACCAATAAACCACGTGATCTTTTCATTGCCAAACTTTTGAGTAAGTTGAAGCAGCAGCAGCAGCAGCAGCAACAGCAGCAGCAACAGCATTCTGAACATAAAAAAGAGAGCTCTGAAGACCCCGAGGAATCTTGGGAAAACTTAGTTTCTGATGAGGATCTTTCTGCACTATCCTTGGAGTCAACAAATGCAGAAGACCTGGAGCCTGTGAGGAGCCTCTTCAGGAAGCTGCAAAGCACACCCAAGTATCAGAGACTTCTGAAGGAGAGACAACAGCTCCCTGTGTTCAAACACCGGGATTCAATTGTGGAAACTCTGAAAAGGCACCGGGTTGTGGTGGTGGCAGGTGAAACAGGGAGTGGCAAGAGCACTCAGGTCCCACACTTCCTGCTGGAAGATCTGCTTCTAAATGAGTGTGGAGCAAGGAAATGTAACATCGTTTGTACCCAGCCCCGAAGAATCTCCGCAGTGAGTTTAGCCACCAGGGTGTGTGATGAACTGGGCTGTGAAAATGGACCTGGAGGAAGGGTAAGGCCTGTTCTCTCCTCTCCACCTCTGTGAGTGGTGATCTGACTCTGCTTTGCTCTTGGGAACCTGTACAGNAATACTAGTTCTGATCATTGACTATTCAAATATGTTACATACTTAACATTCAAAGGATAGGCACAGTTCAGATTTGACTTCAGTACATCATAAATCTTTTCTGAGGAATNTATCCCTAAGGGTGTCATTCTTTTCAGTGAACAGAAAAGGAAAGGAAGGTAGATAAAAATATTAGATGGTTCAAAAAGGAAAAAAGCAAATGATGGGGCTGAAGGTAGAGGCAGCTATNCACAGGCTGATGACCTGGGTTGAACCCGGATCTGATAGGATGGCAGAAGAGAACCAACAGTCGCCCTCATATCTCCACATGTGCACCATAGTTTGCAGGAACCTGCACCCATGCACACTAAATAGAACATAACATTTTAAATTATCAAGACAAATCTTAGAGCTTCATAGAATTGAAAACCATNCTCCTGCCTCAGCCTGAGTGCTAGGACTACAGGTGTGAGCCACCACGTCAGCTAGAGGTAGACTCTTGGTAATACATTGCATAAGCGGGTCTGCCTAACTATGCGTGGAGTAGCAAGCTGAGCGCCTGCTCACCGCTGTCTGCAGCTCGTTTGCCAGCTCCCTTGTGAACTCTGTGGCTGCTCTGTGTTCTCCCTGCAGAATTCTTTGTGTGGCTATCAGATCCGGATGGAATCTCGAGCTAGCGAATCTACTAGGCTACTATATTGTACAACAGGAGTTTTGCTAAGGAGACTTCAGGAAGATGGTCTTCTGACTGATGTGTCTCATGTCATTGTAGATGAGGTGAGTAGGTTTTACAATTGTGTCCAGATAAATTCTAAACGTGTTTATATTAAAAAGATGTTGTTGGTGACTCTAGCTAACATTTTCTTTGTGCTTACATCAGACACTGTCCATTTAATGATTTGGTTTGATCTAGCAAATGTCTTGTGTTAATGGATTTGCTTAATAAGTACTGTATCCTGTTTGCTGTATACTTGATGCTGTTCAGAGGATCACACAGACACAAACACATGTTCGTCTCATCTTCCCAGCAATACTCAGACACTTTCCTCTCTACNAGTGGGCTGCTGCTCAGCCACCACATTGACATGTTTCAGGATTGCCTCCCTAACTCTTTTACAGAAGACAAGAAATCATCAGTGTGCATTTTTCTCTAAATATTCTTCTCGAATCAAATTTGAGTGCATACTTGAATTATGCTCAAAGTGTAACGTTGCAGCTGTTTCAGATGTCTAACAATCTACTCAAGCAAACTAATTTGCTAGTATTTTTTTCAAGAAGAGATATATAGCAATTCTCTTTTCAGAAAGTATTATTAACTTTTTTCTAGCAAGGTAGGATAGCTGACACCTGTAAATCTCAGCACTTGGTTGGCTGAGACACAAGTTCTTAACCAACATGGAGCAGTGTGAGACTATTTTAACATGCAAAAAAAAAGAAAAGAAAAGTCTGATATTAAGTGTTTTATAAATGTCTATTAATTTACTAAATTTAAAATGCAGTGGTAATAGTTTTGTCATAATTTGGGTTTGTGAGACAGGGTCTTGCTGTGTAGCCCAGGCTGCCTCCTCACATCAGCCTTCTCATCTTAGCCTCCCAAGTGCTGAGATGACAGCATGTGACACCACACTTGCTCATCCCGTATGTAGTTAATAGACTACATGTAGATTTACTATATAGGTTACTTTCCTCTTTTGGGTTAGGAAATATTAGAAAAATNAAAATTACAATCTCACAATCTGGGAAAAAAAGAATTTCATCATTTAAGTCCTNCTTTTTTATGGGTGTGCATTTCATATGTCTGTTTAGTTTGTGATTCTTTCATATTGTTAGTATACAAAATCATGATTTTTAAATGGCTTTACAGTACTATATAATTTGGATATCTTCTGTTTATTTAACCATTTTCTTGTTGTCAGACAAATTTAGGTAAAGACATTTTTAAAATCTAATTAATATTCTGGTAATAAATAAGTGGTAGGAATTAACTTTTCTTTGAAGGATCTCTTTTCCTCGTGGGGTAGGTAGGAAATTGCACTGTGATTGATAAGATGTTAGAAAGAGGCTGAGAGGCCATTGGCTCACCCCATGGAAGAGTTACCCATAGGATGCAGAGGAGGATAGAGATACAGTTTTCCAGAGAATACAGGGGACATAATTGTTGCTTGGCAAGCCCAGAACTAACTAAGTATCATCAAGGGTTGATGTGAGCCAAAGTGCTATTCTCATCTGTCAATGAGAATTTTTATTTATATCAGATTGTAAGTTCTCTTGAAATAATAGTTAGCAGAAAATTCCTTTAAAGACAGATCAGCTTGCAGAAGCTGTATTCTTTGATGATCTGATACTGACTACCCAAAGACATGACTAACTGAATCAAACTTCAGCTTGATGCCATCAGCCTCTTGATGTAAAGAGTATCCCAGTGAGGGGCTGGAGCAATGGCTTAGCAAGTAAAGAGATCTGTGTTTGAGTCCCAGCACCTACATGACCTCTGTGGGGAACTGCGCCCACAAGGACATGACCCCAACACAGAGACATACATATAATAAAAATAAAATCTGGCACTGGAGAGTGTGGAGACCAGCTCCCACATTTATTTACCTCAGGGACTCTCGAGGAGTGAGGGATACNAGATTTAGATAGAAATAGAGGGGAGAGAAAAAGATAGACACGCAGGATAACCTCGGGTGGGCCTGGATCCTTATCCACCGGCCCAGAACTTTATTCCAAAGGGCTTTTTATAACAATGCCAAGNGGAGGGGCAAAGGACCTCCCCCTTGCTAGTTACAGCCAAGTGTAGACCCTTCCAAACACCTGGTACTCAGGCCCGTGGTCCAATCATCTTCTTATGCAGTCCTGCTGGGTACAGCCACTAGGAAACCTAGATGGGCTCGAACAGGAGAGATGCTTTGGAGGTTAAGAGTACTTGCTGTTCTTCCAGAGGACACAAGTTCAGTTCTTAGCACCCACATGCATGGCAGATCACATCTGAAACTCCTGTTCCATGGGATCTGGCACCCTCTTCTGGCCTCTGCAGGCACCAGGCACACATTTGGTGCACATACATATATGTTCAGACAAAACCCTCATACACATAAAATAAAAATAAATCTTTGAAAAGTAAAAATTCTTTAATTNTTTTTTAAAAGTCCCANTGAAATTCATAAGCACTTAAGGATATGAGANATTTGGGAACAGTTTGTTGTTTTACTCAGGACTCTTTCAGGACAGTACCTCTTCTGGCTGTGTTAATAGGAATTGTGTGCTTTGCTGGAGTTATAGTTGGTGTGGCATCTAAGTAACTTTCATTGCTGGCTATGCTCAGAGCTCCATTTCCTGACCACCAGTAAGAGGTGTACTTAATGCTATACATTTTTATTAGTTCTAGTGTATGTTATCTTTTTTTACAATCTTGGTTGCAATTCATTTTCATCTTCCTGATGAAATTTTCCAAATCACTGTAGTCCACTGGATCTCNTTCCTGACCGTCAGACATAAATCTCCAGGTGTCTTCTAGACCCTTTCAGTCTTGGGAACTTCAGGTTCAGTGTTTCTAAAACTCAGACTGTCCTTCCCTGCTGATCCTTGGAGCTTGCCCCGCTCCTCTCCTGACCAGTGAGGGAGGCCTGCATTACTAGTCAGCCACCAAAGTAAAAGCACCCAGCATTTTTTGCCCATGTTCCTTAAATTCAGCCACCTAATTGTGTGTGTTCTGCCTTCAAGTCCACCCACTTTCCTCCACATTCAGTGGTCTTCCTCCTTGTAAGGGTCTTTAATAACTACAACAGCATCTCATGAATTAACTTCCTGCTTCATTCTCTGCACTGTAGCCAGAGTCCAGAGTAGCTCTTTTTCTGTAACACAGAGTCTGCTTGAGCTCATAGTGTTCCTGCCTCAGCTTCCAGGGTCCTAATATTAAAGATGTGTGCCTCANGAACAGCCAGCTTTAGTTACCTTGTGTCTCTTGTTTTTTGAATTATAGATAATACTTAGATCACATGATGCTGCTTTAAGATGACTTAATCACCAGACAGAGATTCCTTAATGGTGCTTTATAAGGTTTATATGGCTATCANGGGTACCTCTCTAGCTCTATCTCTTGCGAATTTCCCATCTCAGGGCCCAAGTCCAGTATTTTAGTTCCTGAACTATATTATGAGTCCTTTTGTCTCTCTGAGTTTTTAATTTTTTTTGTGTGTGTATGGGTGTTTTAGATGCATACAAGTCTGTATACCCTGTATATGCCTGTTACCTGCAGAGGCCAGAAGAGGGCATCAGATCCCCTGGAACTAGAGTTACCTATGGGTACTCAAGTGGAAGAGTAGCCAGTACTCTTAACCACTGACCTCTCTCTCCCTCCCCTTGTTTGTCTATTTTGGTACTCTGAATTGAACCCAGGGCTTTATACATTCATTGTGATTTGGTGCATAGATCTGTCCCTTGACCTAACTACTTTCTCTTCCCTTTCCATCCTGTTTTTTTCTCCTTCTGTGCCAGCACTCAAACTCAGCCATCGGTTTTTAGCGTCATCGTCAAGTTCTCTTACAGTATATACAGTACCTTCTGTCTTGATTGCTTTTTATCCCTTAGCATATGCCACAATGCAAGGTGTTTACTGGTTGTTAAGCTTTGTTTGGTGGGCTTTCCATTATCTCATTTGGTTGTCACTTAACTCTGAAATTTTCATTTGTATGGATGAGTAAGTAGACCCAGAGATATTGATGTAACTTTCCTGAAGTCATACTGTAAGTGGTCAAGCCAACAGATGAACCTAAGGAATTGATCCCCAGGCATGAATACTTAAGCACTATTGTCTGCCTTCCAAGCAAATTGTGGACATTACTTATTATCTTGATGTACTTTGCTTTTATATGCTTCTGTAATCTGTTACAAATTAGGACAGAAATATGTAAGAGTACACAGAAAGTTAAAGCACAAACATACATGTAGCAAATACTTGTTATATTCAGGTAGCTTACATTATCTATGCTCTGTAGCAAGGTTACAGAGTCCTCTTTACATCACCTGTGCTTTATAGTAAAATTAGAGTCACTTGAATGTGTGTGTGTCAGAGAGCAGGAAAATTCTTTTTCTGGGCAATAATAGAGACCTGGTCAGATTCCTACTGCTCAACTCATTTTCCTCCTTAGTAATAAGCCATCTGTCTTGTGTAATGGTGATAACTGACTTTTACCTGATTAGCAGAGTCAGGAGTCAGGCTGGCTTCTCAATGAATCTGGGAGGCAGCTTGATCTTGTCAGCCACAAGTGGTGTGATTTCTGAAACTTCTCGTGCACAGTCCTACTGTTGCCNTCAATTATATGCTGACCCTTTCTATGACTCCAGTCTTAGAGAATAAATTGAGTTTTAACTCTGAAGGTCAACCTTATTTGAAACATACCTTCATCACCCCACATGGCCTCATTATATTCAGATATTAATTTTAGTAGATTCAAGCATCAGATTATTTATTCCCAGGCACTAGATATGATTGATTTCGTGTTGCCTTTCCATTAGGTTCATGAGAGAAGTGTCCAGTCAGACTTCCTGCTTGTTATCTTGAAGGAAATTTTGCAGAAACGTTCTGACCTACACTTAATTCTGATGAGTGCCACCGTGGACAGTGACAAGTTCTCCACATACTTCACACACTGTCCTATTCTCAGAATTTCAGGAAGAAGTTACCCTGTTGAGGTAAGTTTTTTTTAATCTCGTGTGTGTGTGTGTGTGTGTGTGTGTGTGTGTGTGCCAGTTTCCCAGAACATTGGCCTTTCTTGTTGTTTGTTTTTACTCTTTTGGGGGCCCACCACCCAAATAAATCACACAGAGAGACTTATTCTTGCTTATGAATGCCTGGCCTTAGCTTGGCTTGTTTCTTGCCAGCTTTCCTTAACTTAAATTATCCCGTGTACCTTTTGCCTCTGGGCCTTTCCCGTTCTCTTATTTCTGTAAATCTTACTCTGTGGCTTGCTGTGTAGCTGGGTGGCTGGTCCTTGGAGTCCTCCTNCTTCTCTGGTTACTTCTTCTTTCTTCTCCCAGATTTCTCCCTCTATTTATTCTCTCTGCTGGCCAGCCCTGCCTATCCTTTGTCCTGCCTTGCTATTGACTGTTCAGGTCTTTATTAGTCCATCAGGTGTTTCAGACAGGCACAGCAACACAGCTTCACAGAGTTAAACAAATGTAACATAAACAAAAGTATCACACCTTAAAATATTCTACAACATTTTCTTCTGAGCCCAGACCTAGTTCCTAGACCCTACAAAGTCAGAGGAGAACATGGGAGGGCTTTGACAGTCAGGCAGCTGGTGTCTGCCTGTGGGTGGGAAGGATGGGAAAGCATGGTCTAGTGTCCTGATGACAGACCTCAGGAACTGAAACTTACTTCCACATCAAATCATGTTTATATGGAGGTGGTACCTGCCAGTAATGTGCTCTGTCTTCAGCCACCTGCAGGTCTGGGGTTGTCTGCCTACTTTTCTGACTGTCCATGAGCCTTTAGCAGCAGATGCTCTCTCTTGTGTCCATGAGCCTTTAGCAGCGGACCCTCTGTGTCCATGAGCCTTTAAATCCTCTGTGTCTGTGAGCCTTTAGCAGTGGACCCTCTGTGTCCATGATCCTTTAAATCCTCTGTGTCCGTGAGCCTTTAGCAGTGGACCCTCTGTGTCCATGAGCCTTTAGATCCTCTGTGTCCGTGAGCCTTTAGCAGCGGACCCTCTGTGTCCATGATCCTTTAAATCCTCTGTGTCCGTGAGCCTTTAGCAGTGGACCCTCTGTGTCCATGAGCCTTTAGACCCTCTGTGTCCGTGAGCCTTTAGCAGCGGACCCTCTGTGTCCGTGAGCCTTTAGCAGCGGACCCTCTGTGTCCGTGAGCCTTTAGCACCGGACCCTCTGTGTCCGTGAGCCTTTAAACCCTCTGTGTCCGTGAGCCTTTAGCAGTGGACCCTCTGTGTCCATGAGCCTTTAGCAGCGGACCCTCTGTGTCCATGAGCCTTTAAATCCTCTGTGTCCGTGAGCCTTTAGCAGGGGACCCTCTGTGCCTGTGAGCCTTTAGCAGTGGACCCTCTGTGTATCTGTTATGTTCTTCAATCCCAATTATACCAACAGAAAGCTTTCCCTCATATCCTAACTTAATTTAGTGACGTTTGAAAGATGAGGCTCTCCGAGTTCTCTAACGGCGTTTGCTGACGTGACTTTCAGTCCACTCTGTATGCCTTATCTGCAGGTTTTTCATCTTGAAGATATAATTGAGGAAACAGGCTTTGTATTGGAGAAGGACTCTGANTATTGCCAGAAATTTCTGGAGGAGGAGGAAGAAATTACCATTAATGTTACAAGTAAAGCTGGGGGAATAAAGAAGTATCAGGTAAAAAGAAAATACTCAGATAAGTGCAGTAACTGTCCAGAGTTCATCCTGCTATGTGAGTTTAAAGTCATGTGGTTAGCACTGTGAATTGGAGTGACAGTTGTGAGAATTAGTGAATTTTAAAGGCTATCTCTTAATCTTGTTTCAGACTTTAGTTCTTGATTTGTGATATTGTGAAGCCACATTCAGAACAGTCAGAGCACTGATTCATGACTGGGGAGTCCCTTTCTAGGGATATCTCTCTACTGTGACTCAGGAGGTGGAGCTCTCCTGAATCTAGATCTTTGCTCTTGGTTTTTGTTGCAGCCGGTGTCTTAGCAGGAGCCAACATTAGATCTACAATGAAGCTGTTCAAGGCAAACAGTTTGCTAGGGAGTTGGAGGCAATCATGTGACTGCAGAATTACTGTAGAAGCCCCATGACTCCCTTATTAGCAACGGCACCAGATCCAGTCTCTCCACTACATCTGAGCTACTTGATTTGTATCAAGTGCACAAATCCAAACTGTTGGAAAGACAAAACTGGTCTGTGTTTAAACATAAGCCAAGAAAGCACAATCTCTTTCTCCAAAGATAAAAATTAAAAACTGAAGAAAGGTGTTTCAGACAAGATGATGAGAAGTTGGTAGCCAAGGTAGACTGTAGAAAGAAGGAAAAGATATAAACTATCTTTATTAAAGTTGTTACAGATTCTTTGAGCCTGGATGCTTTTTAACTGGCACAGGAAAAAAGCATGTATGAGTATGNCATATTTTTCTACAATTATTTCTATATGAGCATGGAAAGATAAGTAGGTTTTTGCTGTTCATAAGTTAGAGTATAGAAGAANGATGAAATTTCATGACACTTTCTTCAGTTTCTACTCCTAAGTGGGGCATGGTGATAAAGACTTGCAGCCCCAGCTNCTTGTAATGTTGGGCTGTGAGGACCCCTTGAGCCCATGAGTTCTGACTAGCCAGGCCTCACAGCAAGCATCTGTTTCAAACATAATCATTAACTGATTGTATTCCTGCTGTGTTTTAGCAAAGTAATAATGGCAACAATAAGAACTTAATTTATGTGGGGAAAGATAGCACCCCTTTTCCTTGTTTCTGTTATAAAAATAGAGATTGGTTTTGGTTTTTGTGGTTTGTGGTGTTTGTTTGTTTGCAATTGTGGGAACTGAACCCAGGATAAGCAAATGCTCTCTCACTGAGCTACGTCGATAGCCCAAAAATACATAATTTTTTTTCAGCTTTCTCTGGTTGGGTTTTGTTTTTTAGGAATATATCCCAGTTCAGACTGGAGCAAGTACTGAACTAAATCCATTTTACTTAAAGTACAGTAGCCGTACTCAGCATGCTATTCTCTACATGAACCCCCATAAAATCAACCTGGACCTGATTTTGGAACTTCTTGTGTATTTAGGTATCTTTCTATTTGTTTTGATAAAACACTTCTACCAGCTACATTTATTAATAGTTTATATGCTGTTTCCTGTCTTATTTTGAATTTATCTTTTTTAAAATTTCAGACAAAAGTCCCCAATTCAGAAATATTGAAGGAGCAGCATTGATCTTTTTACCTGGCCTTGCTCATATTCAACAGTTGTATGATCTCCTATCAAATGACAGAAGATTTTATTCTGAGAGGTAACAGCAGATCTTCATCATATTCTTTGTAATTTTAAAACAGAAGATCTGATACNTTAAAACTCTTGATGAGAAATTCCAGGCTTTTCAACATCAGTTAAAATAGTCCATGATAGGGCTGGCTAGATGGCTCAGTGGGTAAGAGCACTGNCTACTCTTCCAAAAGACCCAGGTTTGGTTCCCAGCACCTACTTGGTAGCTCACAACTGTCTGTAACTCCATTTCCAGGGGTCTGATGCCCTTTTCTGGCCTCCTCAGATGCTTCATACCCATTTTACATAGAGGTACATGCACGTAAAACACTCAAACACTTTGTTTTGTTTTGTTTTCCAAGATAGGGTTTCTCTGTGTAGCCCTGGCTGTCCTGGAACTCACTCTGTAGACCTGGCTGGCCTGGAACTCACAGAGATCCATTTCCCTCTGCCTCCTGAGTGCTGGGATTAAAGGCATGCACCACTGCCACCCGGGTCACGTTTTTTTGTTTTGTTTTGTTTTGTTTTGTTTTAAATTTTACAATTGTCCATGGAGATTTTATGTTTGTTCATTTTTATCTAGTGAAAAATTGTAGGTACTGTATCTGCATTTGTTGTTTTTTTAATTTTAATCTGAGCCAAGAAACCTGTGGTTAATTATAGATAATAACTCCTGACCCACTGAATTTTCCAAAAGTCACCAAAGTTTTGCAGCTTAGCAACC
The DNA here is from genome assembly GCA_001675575.1 of Neotoma lepida. Taxonomy (NCBI): domain Eukaryota; kingdom Metazoa; phylum Chordata; class Mammalia; order Rodentia; family Cricetidae; genus Neotoma; species Neotoma lepida. Next base: position 107,066 of record LZPO01008220.1, on the reverse strand, counting down.
ATATCTGTTTAAATAGCTGTTTATTTGTTCTGCTGTGCTTTATTACTCTTGTTGTGGCTATTATATCATATTAATATCNTATTAATATCAGAAAGTTAAAAAAACATTTAAGCCTCATATTTNATATATAAGCTTACTCATCCTTAATCAAATAATAAAAAATTCAGAATCTGGAATGCTTATGGTCCCTGGCATTTCAAAAGAGGGATGTTCAACCTGTTATTTGCTCATATTAATTTTTTCCCTCTGGCAGGTGTATTGTGGGATCTTTATTAGACTGTTCTGTGAAATTCTGTTTATTTAAATTTTTTCATAATAAAATATTAAAAGTTGCTTTTCTATATGCAAATAAATTTTGTTATTCTTTGCAGTGTCTTCTAAAGAGAACCTCTTGCTAAGAACTATGATTTTAACTTTCAGATATGAAGTTATAGCTCTGCATTCTGTTCTTTCAACTCAAGATCAAGCAGCAGCATTCAGACTGCCCCCTCCAGGAGTCAGGAAGGTAAATTCAGGACATGAATATATGGTCTGAGAATATTCCAGAAAATGAGTTAGTGCTGGACACATGCCTGACTACAAGTGTTGTGCATCTCAACATAATCAGAATGAACCTAGTATTAAATGTCAAACATTTGGGGCTAGAGAGTGGCTCAGTGGTTAAGAGTATATGGGCACAGTTTGGTTCTGAGCACCACACTGGCAGTTCACAATTGCCTGTAACTCCAGCTCCAGGGGATCTTTCGAAGCCTCTAGCCTTCTTGGGCATCTTTACTCATATCATATGCACACAGACATACACATAGAAAAGAAATATCTTTTAAAAACTTTTTTAATTCAGACATTTGAGTATTTACATTATGGGCTAATAAACAATATTTTTGAGGAAAGTGGTAGTTGGAAAATGTGATATGTATATTGCTTTTTAAAAGGAAAAAAAAGACTACTTTTTCCTAAGAAAGCATTATAAACCAGGCGTGATGGCACACGCCTTTAATCCCATCATTCAGAGGCAGAGATAGATGGAGCTCTGAGTTTGAGGCTAGCCTGGTCTACATAGTGAGTTCCAGGACAGCCAGAACTGTGTAGAGATCCTGTCTCAAAAAAAGAAAGAAAGAAAGCATCCTGAAGGAGATTGCATGTCAAGAGCTTTTTAAGTCCTGGGAGGATTCTTATTCTCTAGACTATTGGTTCCTTCAGCCTCAATTATTCATTCATTCCATTCATTAATATGCTAACAGTCGAATCCAGAATGGTGCCCATTCCATGCAAGTGTTCTCCCATTGAGCTATTCATTCCTGACTGTAGTTCACAGACCTTAGCTTATGGAANTAATTGATGCCCTCTGGTCATAGTTCTGAATGAAGAGATTCTGGACAAAGAATTTCTCAGGTTTTGAATCTTCTCTCAGAAGAAATTATTTTTCAAAATATAGTTATGTTGTGAGACAGTTTGGGAATTGGGAACTGTCAGAACAAGCCTGACCAATGTACAAGACCTGGGTCCTCATCCCTAAACTGACCATCATTCAACTTCACCTTCTTTTTATTAATCTGGTGGTCTTCTGAGAACTGAGATCCTGAGACTGCTCTGATCTGCTTCTCTGTAAGAAAGATTTTGTTTGAAGAGTTCACTTTAACAAAAAAAAAAAAAAAAAAAAAAAAAAAAAATCTTAGCACTGCCAAAGTAGAATAATCAGGTAGATTCCACAGACCTCATAAATCTGGGAGCAGTCAGTCAGTGCTGGAAAACACAGTTAAAATAGAGCAGTGCATCTTGGACTTGACCTAGATTTTCCCAGAGGTTTTACCTCCAAGGATTCAACAAGAACATCAGAAGAGCACAAGGTTGTACTGTTCAACTGTCACTGCTTAAGACTTTTAAAGCTAGACCTAAAAGACTGTGTTTCTGCACCTCCTTATTTACAGCTGAGGTATTGAAGTCCAGTGGAAAAGGGACTTGCTGAACCTGGGGACCAGAACAGCCACCTCACTCTTCTTATTTCTTCTCCTAATAATTGACTGTATAGGGTTGCATTGAATGGTCTCGATTCTTTAACCCTGTTCCCAGATCCATTGTCAGATTTAAGATGTTGACTAGAATTAGGGGAGTGATATTTGTGTTGTCATAGAAATCTGTACCAAGTGCTGGTTAAGCAGTTAAGCAGTTAAGAGCACATACTGCTATTGCAGAGGACCCAAGTTCACTTCCCAGAAGCCACATCAGGTGGCTCATAACCTGGAGCTCCGGCTCCAGAGGGGTTAGTATTGGCCTACTCAGGCACTGGCACCCATGAGTATGTGAACATACTCAAGCACAAACATACACACATATACATAATTAAAAATGAAATTAAACGTTTTTAATCTAACAACCTCTTTAAGATGAGCTGATGAAATGGTATNGCAAATTAAAATTNTGNAGCAAAACTGTCCAAATTTTTGTGACTAAAATTGAAAGTGCTTTCTTTTGGTNCCTCCCTCCCCTGCTCCCTTAAAATTCACCTTTAAAAATTCTTAGCTTTGTCTAAAGAAAACTTCAGGGTACAGTGTCAAGAGCTGTCAATGTACTTTAGCTTCTTGTTTATTTGCAGATTGTTTTAGCAACAAATATTGCAGAGACGGGAATCACTATTCCAGATGTTGTGTTTGTCATTGATACTGGAAGAACAAAAGAAAATAAGTAAGTTTAACTCTCTCACAGTGGGAATTTTTAGCATTGAGTTTTTTGGAGAAATTATAGAATCATGTTAGGGAAATCTAGATCCTAAAGGTCATAATTCTTCCCAAAGCAAAAAGCCTTGGTAGAACTATAGGTAAATTTAAAATATCAGAGAATAAATTTCTGAATTTCATACCTTGGATTTTACCAAAAATAATGCCAGTGTACTGCCACTTACAAGTGGTATCTGGGCAGAATTTCACAGCATAAACTTTTATATATATATATTTTTTGCTTATCAAATAAAGTGTTTAACATAGCATTATTTATGGGGTTGTGATAGAAGCATGGACTTTGGAGAACTGGACGTAGATCTCTGATCTGCGCCAAACAGCCCTCCTAATCATCAGATCCTGTGTGCTAATGAGGGAAATGAGTTTGACAATTGCAAATAACATATATCTCTACCAGAACATTACAGATGTCTTAACTGAACCTCCACAAAATGGTACNACTCTCTGAATAATGTATGCATTAGTGTGTGCTACACAAACAGTGGATACCACCTTTGGCCAATTGTAGTCTATATATAATCCCCAATATCAGAAACTACAGCAGTATTTGAAAAAGATGGCTGTGTAATAGAAAATCAGTTCTCAAACGAACAATGTATCTTTAGAGGAAACATTTCCTGGGTTTAAACTGTCTTGGGAGTAGTGTTGGCAGTTTGCACCACCTTCCTTGTGTGATTAGTAGATATTAACTAAAATGAAAAGGTCCCTCAGTCAGATTAGTTTGAGGAAAGATGAGCTAAGCAAACCATTTTCTTTTGTAGAAAAGGTTTCATTTGGCAGTATGGATAAGCACTTTGCTAAAATATTTAATCAAGAAATAGGACTTAAGAAATGTTTGTCAGCCACGCATGGTGGTATACACCTTTAATCCCAGGTCTCAGGAAGAAGAAACAGGTGGATTTCTATGAGTTTGGGGCCAACCTAGTCTACATAGTGATTTCCAGGACAGCCAGAGCTATACAGAGAGACCCTGTGTCAAGCCCCCCACCCCTAAAAAAGAAATNTTTGTTCACAATAGTAATGAGTTTGGTGATGTTTCCAGCTTTTTCTGGTTTTGCTAGAAGTCAGTTATCCACATNTTATCTCCTGAAACATGTCTTTAGGTACCATGAAAGCAGTCAGATGAGTTCCTTGGTGGAGACCTTTGTCAGTAAAGCTAGTGCCCTGCAGCGACAGGGGAGAGCTGGGCGGGTCCGAGACGGCTTCTGTTTCCGGCTGTACACGAGAGAAAGGTAGGCNCNGTGGNGGACATTGTCAGCACNCGTCAGTACTGGGTGCATTCCTCATGNTNTGTTACTGTTTTTAGGTTTGAAGGTTTTCTGGACTACTCTGTTCCTGAAATCTTGCGTGTGCCTCTGGAAGAACTGTGTCTTCACATTATGGTATGAGGTTTTTGTTCCTCACTCTTTATTAGGGAAAATCTGATGACTTAAGTGTTCTTAACATTCATTAGCTTTACATTTTTCAAGTATTGTGTGTTTATGCACTATGCTTTGATTTTGATGAAGAGTCTATATGACTGGTTCTCAGCCTGTGGGTCGTGACCCCACTAGGAGTCGAATGACGCTTTCACTGGGGTCACCTAAGACTATCAGAAAACACAGATATTTACATTATAATTCATAACAGTAGCAAAATCACAGTTATGAAGTAGCAACGAAGATAATTTTATGGTTGGGGTCACCACAACACGAGGCACTGTATTAAAGGGTCTCAGCATTAGGAAGATTGAGAACCACTGCTCTAAGTATAGGTAATTCAAACAGACNCATAACCTAGAGCAGCAGTCTCAGAGGGGCAGTATGGCATTGTGGGGGGACTTGTGGCATTGTCTGAAGGTGTTTTTGACTGTCCTAACTGAGCAGGGGCTATGCTGGTAGCTGGTATGTAGTATATGTAGATGAGGCTGCTGCTGAACATCTGGCTATACCCAGGACAGCTCCCCAAAACAAAGATTCACCTAACTCAAAATATCAGACTGAGAGACCACCTGCCAACGACTTCCTAGANTGAAAGCTACTCTTGATCCTGAGATTTTTAGCAATAAAAATCAGTACTGAAGAAACTAAACTATACAGACTGGGAGATTCCACCCTCGTGCTCACCGCCTAGAATAGCCTTCCCCGTTACCTTCTTTGCTCAAGGTTTTGATGAATTCAGACTTTAGTTCCAGTGTTACCTCCTGGTGGCACTGATTCCTTGTGGTCTCTTTCATGCTGCAGAAATGTGATCTTGGCTCTCCTGAAGCCTTTCTCTCCAAAGCCTTAGACCCTCCTCAGCTTCAAGTAATCAGCAATGCAATGAACTTACTCAGGAAGATTGGAGCCTGTGAACTAAGTGAGCCCAAACTGACCCCGCTGGGCCAGCACCTGGCTGCTTTGCCTGTCAATGTCAAAATTGGCAAGATGCTCATTTTTGGAGCCATATTTGGCTGTCTCGACCCAGTGGTAAGTAAAATACTGCCACTACTTCACTTCACATGCCATTTGATTGGGATGTTGTTAAGGGTTGGAAACAAGTTTAAATGTTAATTTCTTTTTTTTTTTTTTTA
>LZPO01008220.1:21659-40953 GCA_001675575.1 Neotoma lepida | reverse complement strand
ACACGCTTCTGCCCCCGAACATGCGCACCCACGCACACCCCACACACAGAAAAATTACTGGCAAAAGCTGTGTAAACTTGACTCTTTAGTTGGGGGTATAAATGGAGAAAATGTAAACGAAGGGATCTGTCCTTAGATCTCAGGCAGTGACAGAAAAATACACCAGTGAGCTGCTCACACCTGGGAGGGGGGAAAAAGCCATACANGGCAGTGGCAGGCTGTATTGCGAAACATAAATCTCTGCAGGAAGCTTTGCAGGTTAAAATGTTAAGTTCAGCTGATGGTTGCTGGAGCATCCTGAGGCTACGTCATTCTGGGGAGCACTGGTCTCAGAAAGGATTTGATTTCCTCCTTCTTCCCACGCCCTGCAGTGTGGCTAGCCTCAGCCCTGTCTATCCATCCTTTCCCACGTACCCAGCCACCAGAGTGATTCTTCCCGGATCCAACCCCCACCCCCAGCTCAGCTCCAACAGATCGTTAAAAGCGAGCCCCAACGGTCCCTTTTGTCCAGTAGGCGCGGGCGGGTCGGGCTGGCGGGAGCTAGGGGCGGGAGCCACCGTGTGTCGAGCGGGAGGCGAGCCCGCGGGCGCGGGACCAGCTCGGCGGGAGGAACTGTGGCCGGGGTTGGCGGCGGTTGGAGTTGGGGATGGGGAAACTCTCTGGTCTGCATTTCTGGGAAAGTAGTTAAACACAGTAGAAAAAGCAACATTGATAGTATAACGATACCTATTATTTGATGTAGGGAGATGCATGGGACCCAGCCCCCGTGCGCACCTGTAAGTGTGGAAAATGCTTTGGGGGAAAGTCTGACCAAGCTTTGTGGGAAGGAAGAGGTCCCGAGCCGGAGGAAGGGATTTACAGACATTTACGTTATGCGAAACCGAAGTGTAATTATGTGGTTGAGAAAAGATGTGCATTTGGGAAGCTTGGGTATCCTCTGGCTGCCACTGGTAGGGAACTCTCAGACTCAGCAACCGCAGACTTGAGAGTCAGGCAAAATGTTATTTACGTCGGAAGTGGCTGCTCAAATCTGTAGTCCGAACAGCCTGGGAAGCTGAGACAGGAGGATTGCAGCGAGTTAGAGGCCAGCCTAGACTGCTTACCAAGACCCTATCTCAACGAAGCCAAATTTCCTCACTGATCTGTCAACTCCTTCCTCTAAATCCTTCGAACTGGCCTGTTCACAACTTTTGTATCACACACGTCCTAAAATTCCCACTCTGAGAAAATACAGGCACACAAACGTTTGACTCAGATATTGTTCTTAAACTGTATTTGANGCAGATTAAGATAAAACGTTCAAACATTTTTCTAAAGAGAATTTTTTCCCATTTCTCTCTAAAGAGAGTACTATATATATATATATATTTTTAAATGAGAATGACCACATGATTAAACAATTTAAAAAAAATGAAATTTAGAAGCTGGGTGTGGTAGTACGCACCTCTCTAATCCCAACAGTCTAGAGGCAGAGGCAGGCTCATCTCTGTGGGGTTGAGATTGCTAGGCTGGTCCACATAGAGGGTTCCAGGCCAGTCAAACACTGCTAAATACTANTACTACTACTATCTCACCACCACCNCTACTANTAATAATAATTGTTTCAGACTTGTGGAAACAAAAATGGGACAAAATTTCCATAATCTCCTTCCCCCAGTTTCCCTAGATGTCATCATTTTATAATCACAGTACCTTGATGGGAGCAAGATTGGTGTTNCCACTATTCCAGTAACTTACAGATATTATTCAGGTTTCTACATTTAATCAGTGCCAATGCTTTCGCTTCGGTGGAGGAGCCCACCTAGAACCTCACAACTCACACAGGAGTGTGGGTTCTCTTAATGGGGGGTGACAATTTTTTTTTTTACTGGCCAGTTATTTGGTAGACGTTCAGTGTGGGTTTTGTCTGTCCTTACCATTGAGATTTTACCTTTTGAGCAAGAATACTTCAGAATTGAGGTTATGCCCTAGCAGTTACATCCTATCAGTAGATCTTCTTAAAGTGATTTTAGATTGTGTGACTCAAGTGTTGTCTGATAGATTTATTGGAAAATTGCATTTTTCTTTTTGGATTTAATTGTTGAGAGCACATATCCTCATATACACAATAAACCAAGTACTTTGAACCTCTGGGTATAATAGTTATTACTGTGGTACTTACTAAGTGATGAACTATTTCCATCTTTCTGATACTAAATTTTAGTCTGAATATTCAATTGTATAACTTTGGGAGGAGGCAGTGGTACTGGGGATTGAACCTTAGGGTTCCCTGCATGCTGAGTTAACTAACATTCTACCACTAGGCTGCTATAATTCCCAGTCCCTAAATGCTCAATAACATTTTAAAGGAAGACACTTGGATGATATTTCCCTGCTTCACATAAGAAAGAAAAGGGCATTTGGGGCTGTGTAACTGTGGAATGAGTGTCTAAACTTACTTCTAGACTGTGTGACAGATAGCTGCACTGTAACAAATAATTCAGTTAGTCTTTATAAGATGTTGGATTCTTAAAAAAAAAACAATTCACACGGATCTGTGGGCTCCTTGTCTTTACGATGACTCCCTTGTTCCTACAAAATGGGTACATGTAAAATAATATTAAAACGGAATAGAGCAGATAAAAAATTTCACATTGTCAAAACCGATCATTTAAATGAACAATCCACCTGACTNATGCAATGATGGTTCACTTTTAGTCTCAATGTTTGTGAGAAGGATTTACTGGGACTTGGAATGTGTAAGCATTTGAATACACTGCAAGAGAAGTAGAATTCTTGTGGGTNAGAAAGATATTTTAATACAATCATTTCGGTAAATCTCATTTGAAGATTANGTTACCTGTACANTATTACCTTTGTCATTGAACACGGNCAACTGGGTTGCTGCGAAGCCAGTATTTCTTGTTTCAAAAGCATTCGAGTGAATTTTCAAAAGTACTAGAGTGGATTTAGTGTTTTTTGTTTAAATCACACGTTTNAACNTCTGTCTGATACCTATGAATCTCTTACTCTGAAAATGCACAAACCAACGTAATAGAGTAAAATGCAATCTGATGTNAATTTGGGATGAGGGTGTGAGAGGCGAGAAGNCGGCTGCGAGACCTCANGGGTTTGTCAGGCANAATAGCTTCCTGCCATATGGCACGGCTTGTTCTTTGGCAGCTCAGATGGGCAACCAGGGCTGCACAGCCCATCTGGCTTCTTGCCAGTCCTCTGTAGGCCCCTGCAGTAATTTCCACCATCAATTCAGTCCCGGGCCTGATCAGTTTGTCTTGCTGGCTCACAAGCTTCCTGTATAGGAAGTAACTAACAGATACAGCAAGAGAACTTGGTCAGTTCCCAAAGTGGACAGTGCAGATAATTTATTGAATGGATATATCAATGTTTCCCCTTCTCAGCAGCCTAGACAATAATTTATTGAATGGTTATTTCAATGTTTCCCCTTCTCAGCAACCTAGACACCCGTCTACATTTTCTTGAGTTTGAAAATAGAGGAGTTGATGTGCTCATTGGGAATCACGTTAAAGTTCAGTAATTTTCACAAGCGGTCGTCACTAGCAGTGAACAGAAGAAAGCTAGAGAATTACGGGTGGGACTGGAGAAAGGGAGAAGAAAGCGGAGAAGGGATTAGAGTCCGTTAGAACCAAACGTTTTTGTCTCTGAAAACGGATCGAAGGTGAACTTCCAGAACCCGCTTCTCTACCCGCCGACTCCGCGCCTCCTGCGGTGGAGACGGCGCTCTGCAGGCCCGCCACTGCTCGCGGCAAAGCTTGGCGCTGCGGCGCGCGCCACTGGGGAGGNTCGGTGCCAGACAGCGGGCAGGAGGGGGCACCCCAGCATCCCACGCGGGGGAAGCCCTCCTAGGCTTGACGTCATCGAAGCGCTGGCCTATGGCGGGGCGGAGGTGGGGGTTCCCGCTTTGATTGCCGCCCCGCGGGCTTTTTAAAGGGTACCCTGGGGAATACGCTCCGGGAGCGGTGGGAGGAGCAGGGGATGCAGAGGTACGAGGGGAAGTATCATGGGCTTGAAGGTGGAGAAGGGGTGGAGATGAGGCTCTAGCGGTTTGGGAAGTCGTGCTTAGCCCTGGAAAGGAGAAGCCGGACTCCAGAACAGCGCACTCACCTGGAGATGGAGTGGAAACTGCAGCACACCGCCCTGAGGAGGATCCGGACCGAGGAAGGGATGCTGTGGGTGAGTACCATCCTTTTCTTTCTCGGCCCAAGAAAGCCTTTGAAGGGGCTTTTTTGAGGAAGGTGCAATTTGCAATACCGGTTTAGGATCAAGAAATGGCACGAAAGTCTACAGTCTAGTTTAAATTTTGAGCTGTGTGACATTTATACTCTGGAGGTACCCGGTTGCTTTAGAAAGAGTGAGTGAATGTGGCCTGGCAAGCTCAGAATCCAGAAAAATTCCACACCTCCTCCTTATGATTTTCCTAAAGAGTTTTCTCCTTTCATGTTAATCTGTTTTCAAAGGAAAATGACATGCGGGCGCTCGCCAACGACATGAAGCAGCAGCGAAGTCCAAGTTCCCCCAAGGTGAGTGTTCGGGGCTTGCCCTTCTGTCTTCATTCTGATCTTGCGCAAACCAATTCTTGCTAAAGAAGGCAATTGCAGGAAGTGTGGCGTGGTCTGAAAATAGGAGAACCAAAAACCTTTAACTACAGAATCTACTTGAGACTTATTAAGAAACAGATTCTCACAACTGATGGTAGCCATTTATACCTGGTTGGCGGGTGCTTCCTGGTTTCTGTCTCCGCAGAGGATGAAGCGTGGGTGTGTCAGGCAGGCAGTGCATTGCTAGCTGGCTGTTAGACTTTCATCCCAACGGTTGCTAGCTGCACTACCCTCTGCTACACTCAGAAGCATGCAAGGACGTGGAAACGGTGCCATCTGGTGGATAAGGAGGTGTACTCACGACAGTCGGAATGTCTTTCTGCCCTGTAAAGAAAGCCCCAACCCCAAACTTGTAGTTTCTCTTTTTAAAAAGCATTCCTTTGAAAATTATTCTTATTATCTTATGTATATTTCCATGCATGCATATCTGTGCACCAAGTGCGTGCCTGGTGCCCGTGGAGTCCAGAAGAGGGCTTCCGATCCCCTGGAACTGGAGTTTCAGAAGGTTGTAGGACATCCCATTGGTGCTGAGAATCCAACCTGGGTCCTCTGGAAGAGCAGCCAGTGCTTTTAACCATTGAGCCATCCAGCCTCTGTACTTTAGTAGAGGAAAAAGTCAAAGGCTCATATAACTCACACCTCTATTACCATTTACTATGCTTCTCTTTATGCCAAATAGCTTACTTTCTTTTAAACTTAGATACTTAGTTCAAACTTCACCATTTGAATAGGTTTTTCTAGACAATTTATACATTTTCTATATTCAAGCAGAGACACTCGAATACACAGCTGAACTTTAGAAATGCAGTGACCAATGTCACCTATAATGGGAGAGAAGTGACATTTAAGAGCCCTTACATTCTTTAAACACTTTAATACTGATCTACCATGCACATTTCTTCAGTTATATTCTCTGCCCAAGTTATTTTTTATCCTCTAGATACTTTACTGCCNAATTCAATTGAACCTTTGTTAATTCATTTTTACTAAAATAACATCTTTATTTAAACTTTTAATTTGGAAAACCTAAGTATAAGAATTCAGAGTTCCTAGCTGGGCAGTGGTGGCGCATGCCTTTAATCCCAGCACTTGGATGCAAAAGCAGTTGGATTTCTGAGTTTGAGACCAGCCTGGTCTACAGAGCAAGTTCCAGGACAGGCAGAGCTACACAGAGAAACCCTGTCTCTAAAACAATTTAAGAGTTCTTAAAAGTTTTTTTTTTTACATGCTTATAGCTTGGAAACACAAACTTTATTTTTTATTGTTTAGGAGAAATGAAACAAGGTTTCTCTATACATTCTCTTCTGTGTAGCTATTAAGATTAGAGTTCTGGGGTGGGTGAGAAGGCTCAGCTGGTAAAGGCACTTTATTTTGCTAATCCTATCCCCCTGAGTTTGATGCCCAGAATTCACATGGTGGAAGGAGAGACTTGACTCCCTCAAGTTATCCTTTGCTCTCTACACTCATGCCGCCACACTCCAGCAGTTCTGCAGCCATGTTTTACCTTACCTACCTAGCCTCATGACTTCATGGGCTGTGAAAACCATCACTCGCCAGAATCAGGTAGGCAGTGTATTGTTAGCTGGCTGCTTTGGGTCAAGTCAGCAGCCACAGCTACCCTGCCACTTGCTTCTGGATAGATTCTTCCTGTAATGAAGTGCACTGGCTTACCTGTGTGTGACGGGTTGGCAGTGTATTGTTAGCTGGTTGAATATGTGAATGGCACCAGCTAACATGCAACTGCTATCCTATTGCACATACAGTCAACATAAGAATACTATTACATTTATAACTCATGTGTATGCTTTGCCATGAAGAAGGGCACTGATTATGATAACAGTTATTATTATTATTGTTTCTTGGGTGACTTACAGTACAATGAAAAGATTTATAGTAATGAAAGTACTATAATTACTTTTAAAAATTAAAGTAATAGTTTTGGAGTCCTGCTTGATAAAGCATTTATAAACTTACATGTTTGTTTCTTGAACACAAGATTTATAATATAATGGAAAGCCTCATGTGTTTTCCCCAAGTTTTCAACTAAATCTTGATATTCTTCTGGGGCCATCAGTTTCATAATATGGCAGTAGAGCGGGTCTCTATGACCTTGTGTGTACATCAAGTGAATGGAGGAGTGGGTTAGTTTTCAAAATGAGCCACGGACTATACATTTAATTTGGAATATCTAGAAAATTTGGGATATTTTGGGGATGGGGGATGGGCTGGTATTTTGGAATTCAACTCAGTTCCCCTATTTTGTGTAAAATACTGCGTATTGGTTTACAATAACTGGAAGATGATNAGATCTAGTCCATGAAGAGGGAAGAACTGACCAAGAATATTATTTAAAATACTTCCACCTTTTGTGGGAGGGCATTTGACCCATGCAGCAGAGTCAGAGGGTCATATGGTGACCTCAGGTGGATATTTGCAGCAAATCACTAGAATTCANTTTGGTGGACTGGCCAATTAGTAACATATAAGATAAAAGAAAAATACAATACTATTTAACTTAGTGGGCCCAAAGTTACTGTTGAAATAATTTTGTGGTTACTATTAAATTTTAATATATTTCTTGGACATAGGTTAAACAGCTACTATTAATTGATTTCTATGCATTTTACTGCTTTCAAATCTCATTCATTTGGGGAGGCATTGACCAGCATTATTCTATTATTAGAATCTTTGTGTTTGAGACTAATATCGAAGTAAATATTGTTTTCATCTTTTAAAAAAGAATTTTAATTTATTCTTTGATAATTTCACACATGTACACAATATATTGATCGTATCCAATTCCCCCCACCCCCCTTCCCACTCCTTCAGGACCTTCCCTAATACATCCTCTTCCAAGAAACAACATACCGAGTCCANTTAGAGCCGTTTGCACTCACACCGGTGTGGGACCATCCATCTCAGCACGAGCAGTCTCCCAGCAGCTCCTGTTTCTGAAGAAAAATGACCTCTCTTCTCTCAGTAGCCATCTTTGCCAATAGGTCCTCAGCTGGGGTGGAGCCTCCTGAGCCCCTCCCCCAGCCATGATTGACAGTTGGCTGGTTTGATCTTAGGCAGGTCTTGTGTATCTGTTGTGAGCTCTTGAATGCAGTGACCACACACATCCAGAAGACAACACTTCTTAGTACTCTTCCTTATCCTCTGGCTTACATTCTTTCTGCTCCCCTTTTTACAATGTTTCCTGAGCTTTGTGGGGATTGTTATATGTACACATGCACATATATGTATGTANATATAATGTATGTCATATAAATGTCCCACTTAGGACTGAGTACCCAACAGTCACTTATTTCAGTACTTTGACCTATCATTTTTTCATCTTTTTCAAAAAGGTCAAATTTCAGCATGTTTTTTTCTGTAGTTACTGACCTGTCAATAAAAATAAAATCTACTAAATTTAGAAGGCTTTTCTTTGTGTTTTATTTATTTATATATTTATATAAAAACACCCATATTTGTACTCAGTAATTGTGTCTATATTGTGGAGTGCTGGGCATGTAACCTAGGGCCCTGTACAAGCATATGTACTTAAAGCTGTTCTGTAGTTCTATTACTGAGATGATGAGAAAGGAGGAAAGAAATGGAGTGAAATCAGTGTAAGGTAATGAGATCTGTTAGTAAAGTAGAAAAATGAAGAAATACATTAAATAAAATGGTCAGGCATGGCAGACCTGTAATCCCAACCTACAGGAGGAGGAGGCAGGAGGCACAGTAGTCTTGGTTACATAACAGATGGTTTGAGGCCAGTCTGCAGTTTGGGTTTTATGAGACTTCCATTTAAACAGACAGACAGACAGACAGACAGACAGACAAAACAAACAAAACCCCAAAACCAAACCAAACCAAATGCAAAGAAAAACCCAGGGAAAAAAGGTGAACTACTGAATGTAATATTTCTCTCTGTGTGTGTGTGTGGTGTGTGTGTGTGTGTGTGGTGGGTGGGGTGGGTGAAAGGGAGGGTACACGGGGAAGTGAAGGAACCAGCAGAGGGAAAAGCATGAGCTGGAGGTGGAAGCCGACTCTGCTGCCTGTGGGAAAGCTACCGTGCTAGTCACGGTGGGTGGAACTTGCTACCATACAGCTTCCCAATTCTTTCCTTCTAGCTGCTCTCTGTCCCCCTGAGGATAATGCCCCAGCTACCATACAGCTTTCCAGTTCTTTCCTTCTAGCTGCTCCCTGTCCCCCTGAGGATAATGCCCCAGCAGTGTCTGGGAGGAGAAGAGCGAGATGGATTCATTTGTAGGCAGAATAATAGAATTTTATGGCAAGTCAATCTGAGGACTAAAATAAGGACAGTGTCCCTTTACCAACTCCATCCAGGAAGGTCATTTTTCTTTCAAAGAAACACTATGAGTAGATTTTGTACAGGGATCACTCAGCGCTTCTGCTCACACAAGGCAGACTTCTAAAACACAGTTAATATTTGAAAATAAAACATAGAATAGTTATTGGTTTTCTTCTTGGGTTCCCTCTCCCTCTTCCCCGCTTCCCTTTCCTCCTCCTCCTTCCCCCCTCCCCTCTCTCCTTTCTGCCTCACCTCTTTCCTCCCTCTTCTCTTCCCCTTCCTCTCCTGCTCTACCCCTTCCTTTCTTCCTTTTATTCTTTTTACTAGCATAGTTTCCTACTTGAGGTTATCTGTGGACAGACTTCACTGTGACCAGGCAACATTTCATAATTCAGAAACTGCATGCATGCCCACATTTGTATGTATATGTATATATATATGTATATATATATGTATGTATACCCTCTCAAAACAGTGTATTTATAATAAGAAAAGCATATTTGATACATTTCAGATGTAGACTTTTCTCCTTGGGAGCCTTATGACACCTATATCAAGTTTGTTTTTAATGACTTTGGTTTACTGGAGCCATCTCCTGTTGATTGATGCAATGATTAAAATTTCAGAAAATATACAAGCTAGGCACTAAGTCATTGGTTGACATTGGTCACATGGGAACATTTAGGCTATGAAATTGTACATCTGCAAGTCAAGATTCCTCTTCCAGAGAGCCTGTTGTTAAACTATATATATATATATACCAAGCTATATATAGTAAAATTACTCAGAATATATATATATATAATATTATATAATATGTATAATATATATATATTACTATATATATGTTACAGGTGCACTATAATTGTTATACATTAAGAGGTGCAGCATTCAGGAAAATTCATATTAATTAGTAGGTGATGAGTCTGTATGGAGTATTCCTTTCTGCCCTCCAAACAAAACCAAAACAAACTTTGGTCAATGAGTTATTCAACTCAGTGAGGGTCCATGCAATCACATCCCTTTGTTTTGCNTTGAAGAAGACAGCTAACTACCTTTTTATACAACTCCCACATCCTGCCGCAGTCTGTATGTGAGAAGCAGTGCTCCAGTTAAGAAGGATAAGTGTGACCACTGAGTTGTGAGGGGCAGCACACTAGCAAACAGCTCAGCTTAGCAGCTGAATATTGGGGAACTCTGAATGGACCCTTGAGTTCTTGTCAGGGCCATTCATGCTTTCAGAGCCTTACCTGCCTGCCCTGCCTTCCATAGTGCAAGAGGAGACTGGCTATTGTTGAGGTCATGGGTTGGATTAGGCAACCAGACCTAGGGACACTCAAGGGAAGAAGCTCACTATTTTGGAGAGAAGTGGTGACTTGAGGACATCAAATCACACCCACTGGGACAGTCAAGGTCTCTCTGTTCAACTGTGACCATCCACTTGGCAGTGTGGGGTCTACATTTCCTGTGTGCTGCTGGCCCACTTAGTTCTGCTCACATGCCTGATGCGAACATGCGCAAATGTCTTGTGCTTTTGGTGCTCCAGGAAGTCATGAGTTGGAGTATAAATGGCAACAGTGCTTGGGAAGAAACACTCGGAGGGGTGGACCCTGGTCAAAATTGTCCTTCAAGACCCAGAATTTAGATTAATAATAGGCTGTTAATAGGGGTAAAATTACAAAAGACAGGTAGACTTCAACGGCTTCTCTGTCGCTGACAATCCAGGTTAATTCTAGTTGCTTCCCTGTTGAGTATGCCATTTGACAGAACTAGGAGGGCCATTTTGTTCCATTTGACCTCCACTGTACAGGTAAGGGGACTGATGTTAACAGTAGTTAGTGACTTGCCAGACGTCACGCAGCTGGTGAGATGTCCCCAGGTTTGCAGGCACACGAATGCAGCATTTCCAAGGTTATCCCTGCAAGACTTGCCACCTATAATGGGCACTACATTTTCATCTAGTCCAGAGAGCTCATTAAACACATCAGTAGCCATGTGGCTGGAATTACACTTTGAAGCAGAAGGTGCCACAGGGCATGTGTGTTGTTTCTCTGAGACTGTTAGTATAGTGTGGTAGACACCTTCACTTGTCAGAGTCAACCACAGGCCACTCACATTGGTCCTTCCTCCATTGCCAAATTGTAAATGACTATTTCCACAAACAAATGTCAGTCTTCAGTGTATTTCTTGTACCCAATGACAGTGCATTTCATGGGGTAGTAATTCACCTTCACCAGCTGGGAGGTCACTTTGCTAGTTACAAGGCTGACAACACATAAAGATCATGGCTATGGGAGAAAAGGTGCAAATATCTCTGCAAAAAGGTCCAGGTTTTAGAATTTGAGGACTTACATGATTGCAATCACCACCTTTGCATTGGAGTTTTGACTCTCTGAAGGTGGTGTTTATGGTTTTGAGTATCAGAATGACAGAGGAGTGAAGTGTCCCCAAAAGGCTAANTTAGNCTATTAGCAGCCAAAATTGACCTATAAGAAATTAAGTGAAATTATCATNTACTTGTGTCCTTTTTCCTATACTTGGCAGTTTTTACTCAAAATTAAAGGCTAGCCTCAATTCTAATATCCAATTATNTAATATAAATTGATCCTAGAAAAATCACATGGAGGGGCTGAAAATGATGCTGTTTTCGAATCATTTAGAAGCAACAATTCGGCCAGATTTAATAAAACATTTACCTATATTAAAGAAACACCAAATAAAAACCTGTGTGTGAAACAAACACATGTAATGATTTGAAAGTCTGCACTTTGCAGGGCATGGTGGCTCACACCTTTAATCCTAACACTTGGGAGACAGAGGCACGCGGATAGCTGAGTTTGAGGCTAGTCTGGTCTCCAGAATGAGTTCCAGGACAGCCAGAGCTACACAGAGGAAACCCNGTGTAGAAAAACAAAAACAAACACTTTATATTTTGCAGCATTCATTTTATCTTTTATTAGAATCTGTGTGGCCACTTAGAGTTAGTTACTTCAAAAATGTCACCCACACAATGTTCTTCATTTCACATAGTGACCTTGGGCATCAGTTTTCCCATAAGGGTCAATCCTAGAGAAAGTTACAACAGGAAACTGAAGCATATTGGTGACTGAGCTTTCTCAATTTTTCCTTCTGGTCAGATGAAGTAATAGACTTCATCATGATTCTTTGGCTACCGATGCGCCCCCCACCCCCACCCCATTTTCCCTCTTTGGGTAACATTTCTATTTGGGGGACATCCATTGCAACTGGGTAGTGAGACGGCCTTAAAAAATCTTTTAGTACCATATTTGTCAAAATCTAAAAGGAGGTGGAATCCTCCAGGGTCGTTCCTGTCCAGTCGTGCTGGACTGGCTGATGTCTTCATAGGTCCTCTTTCTTTTTCAGAATCATTTGCCCAACCATTTTCGATACGTGAGGTCTGATGGCTTCAAGGGGTTCTTCTGGCCTCCAGAACTTCACAACTTGTCCCTCGGGGTTGACCAGATACTTCCAAAAGTTCCACCTTGGCTCCTTCTGGGAGGAATCTAAAATGTTCAGAATATATTTTCATGAGCGTGACTTTTTTCTTTGCCAGGATTTTNAATTTTATTACATCTGCATAAGTGACAATATCAGAATCAGGATCTAGGACTGTCATACTATTAAGAACAAAATAAAACACCCCCACAAAGCAGAGGTCAAGGCCCCAGAAACTAGACTTCAATATTCTTGACTTCACAGATGGCTGTACTGATCTATCAGACATGAAATGAAGTTATATATTTTAGATTTCTTGATCTAAACACATTTTTTTCTTTCTTTCTTTTATTTTGTTTTGTTTTGTTTTGCTTTGTAGCCTGAGCTGGACTTGAACTTGTGATCCGTCTGAGTCAGCCTCTTGGATCCTGGGATTAACGGGTGGGTGAATGCCACCAGGCCCGGCAAGACCTAACAAGGTTAATATTTAGTTCTTAATGTTTGTGTAGCCCAGGTTGGCCTGAAATTCACTACATACATAGCTTAGGCTAATTTTGAAATCACTATGAAGTCAAAGCTAACCTTGAACTCTTAATCCTCCAAGCCTCCACCTTCCCAGGACTGAGATTATAGGTGTTTGCCACCATAGCCAGTCTGTTCTCAACATTTTAAAATATAAAATATTTTAAAGTTCTTTGGCAATAGGAAGGTACAAATTGATTTTTCATATTTAATGTAATAATGTTTCAAATATTGTTATAATATTGCTGGAAATGGCAAGAGATTTGAAATGATCACTTTGAGAAATTATGACATTCTTTTGATAAATCTTAATTTATACAATAAATGTGGATTTCTTTTTATTTATGCCATTCTAGATCTGTGTCCCTAATATTGATGAATATGAGAAAAAGATACAGTAAGTAGGGTTTGGAAAGATGGTTCATTAGTTAAGAGTGAGTACTGGTCTTGCAGCAGACTCAGGTTCTACTCCCAGTCACCACATGGTGGCTCACAACTGTGTGACTCCAGTTTTAGATGATTTGATCTTATGGCCTCCTGGGGCACCAGGCACACATGTACAAATACATACATGCAGGGAAAACATTCATATACATAAAAACAAATGGATCTCTTAGAAAAGACACAGCAACTAAAACTAAAATCAAGTCCTTACTTTGTGTCTCATTCAGTGTTCAAATGGGTTCAAGTGTTCTGGGCACCCCCAAGAGATGGGCATTACTGTCGTCAACATTTTACATATGAGAAAAATGGAGGCCTGAACGTGTGACTGTGTAGCCAGTCAGTGGTAGAGGCAGAGTTGCTACCTGCATCTTCCAGAATCGGTAGACTTGACCTCTGGGCTCTCTTACCCTCCCTGTCCAAGTTCAGTGCAACCTCACACACTGTCTGTTGCCTTTTTGGTTATGGGCTTTCACAAGGTTTTCTTTGCTTTGGGTTTCACAAGGTTCTCTCTCTCTCTCTCTCTCTCTCTCTTTCTCTCTCTCTCTCTCTCTCTCTCTTAACAATAAATGCTATGAGCTGAAGTGTTTGACAGAGTCCTCACTAGGTTATATTTGGATACTTAGCTCAAGGATTCCTGCTCTGCCTTTTCTTCAGTATACCCCAGAAAGAAAAGCCACGGTTCCTGTTCACTGCGTTATGCGTGCTTTAAATAGATGTCTATGGCTAGCTTAATTATGGAGGAAATCTCACATGACTGACTTCTGAAAATAAGCAAGCTATTTTGCTTTGAATTTCAGCAAAACCCCGGCAAACTGACAGGTCAACCTTGAGGATAAAAAGGCCACCATAAAACTAAACATAAAGATACACCCAGTTAATGATGCTTGGCCACAGATATTCATGAAGCTTTAGTAAGGGCTGGGGATACTGCCCCAAAGGCTAGGTAGATTATGGGAGAGTTGAAATACTTAGGGAAAGCAGTCGTGGCCACGCCTCACACACAGTCTTCAACATGATGGTCATAAGGAATAAAAACATATCAAGGCAGAATTCTTTACCATGTAAGAAGTCAAAACACTAATTTCAGGGATATATAACTTCTAGAAAGATGCAAAGTTCTGAATCTTTGACAGTTTGTTGACATTTTCCCAGTAAAATATTTTAAATGAAATAGGAACTATGGTCCTATCTATATGTTTTTTCTATATCATGTATATATAACATATGAAATGAAAAGGAATGAATAGCATTGAGGCAGGGTAGATATTTACCAACAAGAAATCTAAACGCAGGTTCTGCTTCAGGCCCTAAGATCTTAATCTTGTGGAAGATGGGGAATGTGACTCCGTAGTTTTTTCTTGCAAAGGATTCTATCTCCTTGCTGGACCTGGGCTCCGATTCTCCAAACTGATTGCATGGGAAAGCCAGGACGTTGAAGTGATAGGGCCCGAACTCCTTGTGCAGCTCCTTGAGGGTCAAGTAACTTTTGTCGGTGTACCGGCAGTCACTAGCCACGTTTACAACTAGGGAAGCCTCCCGGAAAAAGAAAAAAAATCCACCGGAAAGAGAAGTAAACGATTAAAAAAAATCCTTCAGGCAGTTAAAATCCTACACCATTTTGGAAGAATACAACCTCTGATAGACTTCGTATTTTTAGACAGATCCAACTTTATTAAAAACCATAACCCAGATGAATGGGCTAAGACTCTGTTCTTGTTAGATTACGTAACTAACACTCTTAGCGGATCTCACAGTAGCCCCACAGCATCTTCTAGATCACAGCATCAGGGCTGCACAAAAGTGAAAGCAGCTTTCGAGAAAAACAGTCNCTTAACGGGTTGGAAGTTAAAAGCTCTTAGAACTGATAAGTGAAAAGACCTCTAACGACATTGCTTTGATGACTATATTCCAACGTACGACTGTAACGAACCCTCCTCTACGGTGAGAAGAAGTATCAAGGCCGAGGAACAACAGAAATAAAANTCCAAAGACTTACTTTGCCTTTGAACTTTTCCAGAGACACGATCCTTCCTTTGGCATCCTTCACTTCAAAGGAATAGAAGCTGTTGATTCTCGGTTTCAGGTATCTTAATTGTAGGAGAAAAAGCATCACGGTGCACAGAACCATAGATAGCAAGACTGCAAATACTTTTGCTTTGGACCCGGAACATTTTAGTGGGTAGGCAGCGAAGGGCTCCATTTTGGATGATTCCCGGAGTCTCAGCAGGCTGGAATTCAAGGAGGGGCAAGGAGGGGCTGAAACTTGAAACCCGCCGAGCTTCAAGGAGACCCGGAAGGGCTCACAGTCCCTCCGGCCGCTAAATAACCAGAGGACCTTTCCCAGAAGAGTCAAATGAAGTCAGAAACGCGGCAAAATTTCAATATATATTTGTAATGTGGTTGCAGTTTAACAATTTTTGGCTAGGAAAATTGGTATCGGTTTAGTGGATTCCTAACACGCCCCGGTCTAAGTAAACGTTTCACCAGCAGGTGGCGCTCTTGGAACTTGGAAATGAGTGCTTGTTGCCCGGTCCGGCATCCTGTGTGTTCACAGAGCAGTGGATCGGTGGAGAGGACTGAAAACACCCAGGGATAGTTAGAGTGTAGATTAATGCGGTCTGTTAATATGACGTGTGACCACGAAGAACTTAAAAGCGTATGTATTTACTAACCGTATTATATGAAGATGAGGAATTTACAAGAGAGCAATGAAGATCTGAAAAAGCCATTTCATTTATTCTGACTTCATCTAGTGAAGGCAATCCGAAGCCAGGAGAATATAGCAAAACCAGAAAGTCATAACGGCAAAAGTAACATCCCTTCTCTATCAGGAGCTATAGCAGCTTTTCCCCCATAGTTTTGTTATCACCACTGGCAAGATACTTTATAACGTAACCACGTGCGCGCGCGCACACACACACACACATGCACACACACAGAGGCACACACAGAGACATGCACACACAGGCACACATATATGCAGGCACACATACACAAGTGTACATACACATCCACAGGTACACATATACCCCCATGCACACATATCCTCATACACACACATATACACACATATACCCCCCATATACACACAAAACTTCCTCCACATACACACACATACACATATAACCCCCTATACAATACACATACATACTACACACATACATACACACATCACTGAGAAGTTTCATGAAATAATTCTTTGAACTACTTTGTAATCCTGTCCATGGCACTTTTGAGATAATGTAGTTCTGATCTATGGTTCTATTACTCACCAATGGATTCCAATCTATAGAATGTAAAATACTGGGCTCTATATTAAACCAGCATTTTTACAAGTAAATAGCAGAATTCAGTCATAAACCCAAAACAATAACTGCAAACCCACACCTCTGCAGACCCATTCACTAATTGCTGTATCTTTCATCTTTACTTTTCTCTTTGGCTATAGATTGCTACCTGAGGCCCAACTTTGTTCTGATGGTCACAATTATTAGGAATGGAAACTGGAGGCAGCTAAGGGCTGCATATCCCCCAGTCACCTTAGAATTTGCCCTGTTTACTGTACAGGAAATTCTAAAGTGTCCACTTGGTGCCACAGTGTGTTTCCTGGAGGTCTAGAGTGAGTTGAGATGTTGGCTTTCTGTCACCCCTGGTGCCTTAGAGGGCCTGTCCCCAGCTTTCGTGGTGTGTGTGTGTGTGTGTGTGTGTGTGTGCGCGTGCATGAGTGCAATTGGGGGTAGTTGAGCAAGGCCCGTAGTTTAGGCTTAACCTTAGGTAAAACCAGATAGAGAAACCACTTTCCTCCTCCCCTACTGATGGATAAGAACAGATACAGCAGAGCTGGGCATGGTGGTGCATGCTGGGAATCCCAGCACTGTGGCATCTGAGGTCGGGGGATCATGGTTTTGCCTCCTGTGTGGATTACACACAGAGAGCTTTCTCAAAAATCAAAACAAGGAAAACAAAAAATTAAAAGCCAACCAACTACCGCTGCCACCACCATCACCACTGCCAAAACTCAAACTAACAAGAATGGACATAATAGAAAGAAACGGTCANGCAGAAAATATTCCCTTTAAAACATACTTCCAGTAAAGAACAAAACTACCCAGAAAGTCNTCAGTCTGGAAGTAAGATAGTTTTGCTTTGCTGCAGTCTGGTTGAGTTGTTCAAAGCTCTGCCTTCCATTATGTTCCAGAATTCCTTTGTGCTCAGCCACTCTGGCCTTGCTTTCCAGGTGGGACCCTTGGACCTGTTACCCAGCCTTCATCTAGCGCATCCAAGACCTCCTGACTTAGAATGTGCATTCTTTGCAGTACGTCCTCACAATGCATGCACACCAAACTCCAGAGGCTTTACACTGGACTGGACTCTTTTCTGGTTCCAGGAGGGATGTGTGTCANGTCTCTACGAGTACCCTTGATACTTGATCCAATTCGTCAGGCAATCAAAGCAAATGGCTGGGGAACTTGGGCTTTAAAAAGTTAACCCAAGGAAGAACGNCTAAACTTTGAAAATTTGAACCATGAGATTCGTCCCTTTGAGACAGGGGTCCAGGGTGGTCAACTCTGTGAGGGGTGTTGATGGGCCACTCCTTGGACAGGGTCTTTTTATATAGNGGGATAGTATTTTGAGACAATAATTGGTCTAGTTTCTTCTACAGAGACTCAGCAAGTGTTCTAGAGTGGAACAGGTTTGAAAAGGTTGGAATCAAGCTGTTTAAACTTGTAAGCAGTCACTGCACAAGCCAGCATACTAGATAACTAAGCAGCTGTTTAGATCTGAGGCACATGGTGGTCTGATCTGTAAACTTACTGTAGATGGACACTTTATTTTTAATTTAGTTAAATATGTTACATCTATCTGTATAGCTATCTATATATCATCTATCATCTATCTACGTTTGTGTGTGTGTGTGTGTGTGTGTGTGTGTGTGTGTGCATGCCTGAGTACCACTGCACATGTGCACAGATCAGATGACAACTTGTGAGCGATGGCTCTCTCTGTCTACTATGTGGTTCCTGGGAGTTGAACTCAGGTTGTCAGATTTGGTGGCAAGCACCTTTAACCTCTGAGCCATCTTGTTGGCCCTANTTTTGGTTTTGTGAAATGGGATCATGCCAGGTTGTCCAGACTGGCGTTGAGATTGTGGGCTCTTCCAGTCCTCCTGACTCAGCCTCCCTTAGAGCTGGGACTACAGGTGGGCGCTACTACATCCAATGAGAATGTGTTATAATAGCAAGAGCATGTTTCTTGTCAAAGGTGAACTTGGGNTCAGTGTGTTAATTTAATAGTCCTTTAGGTTTGGGAGGGTCAAACACTGAAAGCATGTCATATGCATTTCTAGGCAGACCCACTAATAAAACATCCACACAGTTTGGCAGACTCTTGCCCTGGACAATGTGGGATGAACACAGACTTGGCAGGCTTTCTCTGTGCATGCGACAATATCGTTTCTCAGCTCCTGGGGGTTTGTCACTATTGTATACACATTCTGCCTACTCTAGACTATTCGCAGACAGCCCGTGTATCACATTATACATTTCTTTGCAGAAGGATAANAGTCCAGAGAACCCACCAACATTCTTTCAACAGGTTAAATAAGGTTTTCTAAGTGGAAGGGTTGCTGAGGTGACTGTCAGCTGGGGGAATGGCCGAGCTAACACGGGATAAAGTAATTGACGTGGTTAATTGACCACTTCAGTCTTTGCAAAGGACGTGGAGAAGGTGCAAGTGAATGGGCCAGCTGTGGACAAACTGAAAAGCAATTACAGAGTCATGGGGCACATAGGAAGTGGAAACTGGGGGCAGCAGCTTGACCCTAAATAGTCACCTGTGTCATGCTACCTTTTATAGAGAAAATAACTTTTGCTTATGAACTTTGTTCTGCATGCAGTCTTCATATACACACAGACCAGACACACATACCACACACATACTACACACATACACA
>LZPO01008219.1:85987-105077 GCA_001675575.1 Neotoma lepida | reverse complement strand
CCCTTGGGAATGTGGACATCATGTTCTTCAAACTGCTTCCTGCTCTCTCTGGGTAAAGAATCTTTAGGGTCGCAGAGAGAAAATTTTAAGATAATAACCAAGCCCTGGGAAGACCAGCAGTAACCTTTGCTGATAGATATCACCCGTCAAGTTTCAGGAGGTCTCGCCTGATCAAACCTAATCTGTATTAACCCTGAAGGAATCCACAGCCTCTCATCTCCTGTGGGGGAAAAAAACCTCAAAAGCATTTTTGATTTCCATTTGACAAATATATTTTTTGACTTTTTAAAAGTTAAGGCATTCCTAAAGTATATAGGCTGATTTATTTCAACAGTCCCTCTTTCAATTCCAGGTCGTTTTGCAGTTGTCCTTTGCCTTTCAACAATCAAAAAAAGTTCAAAATCAACACAACATATAGGATCCAGACTCCCTGTGTATTTTCCATCTTACGTGGCTTTTTTCTTTTACTCTCTCTTTAAAGACTTTATTTTATAAACTGTTCGTTTTTTTCTATAACTGTACCCTTTTCCTTTTCATAAGCCTATGCACATTGTTAAACACACTGT
Organism: Neotoma lepida; assembly: GCA_001675575.1. NCBI lineage: Eukaryota > Metazoa > Chordata > Mammalia > Rodentia > Cricetidae > Neotoma > Neotoma lepida. The sequence continues at coordinate 104,511 of LZPO01008219.1, read as the reverse complement.
AACCTGTTTAGAGATTTTTCCATCTGGATCTCTTTTACTGCATATCTCTAGTCTTTTTTGACTGCACAAGCAAACTTTAGACTGCTAAGGTACACCTGGATTTTCCATGTTGCTCTCTTGGCTGGCTCTGCCAATTTCTCAGATCATGAAAGCCAAGCCTAAAACCCACATCCAGGTCAGAGGTAGGTGACTAAGAACTGTATTCAACCTTCCTAGCTATGGAAGCCAGTTTTCCTCCAATTTTTTTTGGGGGGGGTCCACCACCCAGCTCCCAAATAAATCACACACAGAGGCTTATTATTACTTAATGAATGCCTGGCCTTAGCTTGGCTTAGTTTCTTGCCAGCTTTTCCTAACTTTAAATTATCCTGTCTACTACCTTTTGCCTCTGGGCTTTTCCTGTTCTCTTACTTCTGTAAATTTTACTCTTACTCCATGGCTTGTTGGGTGGCTGGGTAGCTGGCCCCTGGAGTCTTCCTTCTTCTTTCCTCCCAGATTTCTCCCTCTATATCTTCTCTCTGCCTGCCAGCCCTGCCTATCTCTCTCTCCCGCCTAGCTATTGGCCATTCAGCTCTTTATTAGACCAACAGGTGTTGTACACAGGCACAGTAACACAGCTTCACAGAGTTAAACAAATGCAACATAAACAAAAGTAACACACCTTAATATTCTACAACAGCTGGAGGCCAGTCTAGGCTAAATAAGACTCTACCTCATTAAATTAGGAAGGGAAAAAANAAGAATTCCTCTTTTCAGTATTACTCTTTTTTTCTTGTCCAGTATTTAGTTGTTGCTCTCATTTGTTGGTGATCTCTTTGCTTTCCCTCCAGTGTCCTGAACATCCCAGAAGATATGGCTAGTAGAACTTTCTAATCTTTTAAACCCCATGTTAAATTTCAAACTAGTTTTTAGTCTGTTGATATGACATTACCTTCTTCCCCTTCCCATTTAGTGTATTGAGGGAGGCAGTGCAAAAGAAAAAGAAAACACGTTTGTGTAGTTAACAAATGAAAGTTACAGCCAGGCAGTGGTTATGCCGCATGCCTTTATCCCAGCACCTGGGAGGCAGAAGCAGGTGGAGCTTTATGAGTTCAAGGCCAGCCTGGTCTACAGAGAGAGTTCTAGGATAGCCAGAGCTATATAGAGAAACCCTGTCTTGAAAAACCAAAATAAATTAAATAAATAAATAAAATAAAACCTGAAAGTCCATCCTTAAGTTCTTATGCCTGTATGCATTCAGAGAGAAATTGCTTTGTTGGTTAGACTTAAGAAACGTGACGTTGTAAACTGTATTTTCACCTCTTCCTATTATGACCTTACCCTGATTGAGGATGAGTTGACTTCCTCAATACATTTCTGTACTTTAAGGAATGTTTTTGTTCTTACGATTCATGTTCTACTCAACAGGGACAAATACAAGAAAAAGAACAGTTTTCTTAATGTAGTAAAGCAAAATTCCATAAAGCATTTGGTTAGTTTTAATATTTTTTCCCTGTAGGATCCTGCTCTATTTTCCTCTCTTCCCCTTCTGCCTAATCCATGCCAATCACTTGTTCTCAGTTGTACATTTTTTTTTAACCATCTGTCAGGAGTTTAATTTCTTTGTGTTTTGCCTCTCCCATGGTTAACCTTCTGTTTTAAATCTTTATGTTCTTTTTTTTAAGAATTTGTTTTTAATTTTTATATTTATATTTAATTATGTGTGTGTGTATCTGTGTGTATGTGCATGTGAGTGCAGTGCCCTTGGAGGCCAGAAGAGGGCATCAGATCCCCTGGAGCCGGAGTCACAGGTAATTCCAGAGCAGTATATGCACTTAACTGTTGTACCATCTCTCCAGCCCTTTTTTCTGTTCTCTCTCTCTTCACATGGCTGTGCCTTCTTTCTAGTCTGCCCGTCTGGCTAGCTTCATCCCTTGTGCATCCCTGTCAGTGAACCATTGTCCAGGTTCTGGTGTTTTGGTGTTTGATCTGTCGTTTCCTTCACAGGGTTCAGTTCTGGTGCGTTTGCTCCACGGGTTCTTCTTTCGTTTGTTCTTAGGAGACAGGCATTATTAGATGGCTTTGTTATCAGTCCTTGCACAGAACACAGCTTCTTTATGTGTTTTCTGAGTATCTAAGATAAATCAGTTGTTTGCAACTTGTCCTTGGACCATCGGGGTTCTTGTGTTTTCTGGTTCTAGGAATTAAGATTGGTACTCTAGACAACGAATGCTACTTCAGAACTAGTCAAGATAGTCTTACGGCTCTGTCATTCTAACCAAGAGTTACTGGCATTTATTACTCCTTTGTCTTCAAGATTTTGTCATAAGCACACCGTGTCAGAATCATAGACAAACATGCTCTTGCCTTTCCACAGTGGCAGAATTTACTGAATAAATAAATTTCCAAGGTCCTGCCATTTCAGTGGCAGCAGTTTTCCAAATAATCCCACTTTCCTTGGTAATCTGGCTAAGATGAACATAGGTTTTTCTTTTTTTTTAAAGATTGGTTAGTTTATATATAAATAAAAATGAATTCATGGGCACCATGTGTGTAGGTGCCTTTAGAAGCAGAGGAAGGTGTCTGATCCCTTATATTCTTATTGAGATATGGTGACTAGTCAAAATGCCTGGAATTCCTAGTACAGGCTGTTGTAAGCCTCTCAGTGTGGGTGCTGGGAACCAAACCCAGGTCCTCTGCAAGGACAATAAGTGTTCCTAACTGCTAAGCCATCTCTAACAGCTCCCATCTCCTAACATGGGTTCTTTAATCCAATCTTTACTAATATTAACTCTCATTATTACAGATTAATGCTAGAACCAAAAATGCAGGGTTGTGTGAGAAAGGAGGTAACATGAAATTATTCTTGAGAATGAGCTTCATTAGGAGGAAGGGAAGGGGGAAGAAGGGAGGGAGAGGGGGAGGGAGGGAGTGTGATGAACAAATGCTCCATAGCCATGGGGTAGGTAGGGGTGCATATCAAGCCTTGGAGTGAAACAGCAATTAGAAGACATAGAACTTCCTATCAGAAACATGATGGGCCCTTGAAGGGAGGAGTTAGGGGGAAAGGTCAGTAGGAGAGATGACTGCCATATATAGTATGAAAGAAAGCCTTGAAACCCCCTCAACAGCCTCCAAATGAAGTGACTTACAGCTTTTTGGGGGGAGGAGGAAAGTTCCCCACCACCTGACTGTATAGCTTAGCCTCTTGGCAGGGAGCTAAACACTCAATAGGACTGTTAACACTTGCAAGGGGGCAGGGCTCTGGCCATATCAGGGCCATGTCAGCTCTTTGGTTGGGCAGGTGTTAGGGCAAGAGATGTGGCCTGATAGTCTGGAAGACAGAGGCAGGTAGAGAGGGTCTGTGAGCTAACACATCACACAGTAAATACATCTATGTGTATACAAGTTACAAGTGGATAGAAAAGGCTGCTGCAGAGTTCCTAGGGTTTCAAAAATAAGCCGATAGAAATGTGTGTGGGTGCAGTGATGAGATAGTGGACCCAGACTAGCCGCAGGGAGGAAGCTGCTGCTGCAGAGTCAGGCCTCTGGCTCACAGGATTGGGAGAAGCTGCAGAGTTGAGTCCAGGCAAAGGAATGATCAGATGGGTGGGAGTCAGCAGTTGAGTAGGTTGTTTGAACAGGAGGGACTGAGCTAAGTGGAAGGCCTAGGGACAGTCAGTCCTGTCAGCCTTGATGCATGCACCAGGTGTCAGGTGATGAGCAGAGGCCATGGCCATCATAGTTGTGCATGCTGATCTCTCTCAAGGTCCAGATGAAAGAGCTAGACCGTTTCCTCAGTCTGGTATGTGCAGTAAGTTCTTGAGCCTGGTCTCCCAGGTAGGATTTTAATACACTCATTAGCCTCAACTCACTCAAATTTATAGGGGGGGGCACCCTTTCTATTTTCAGGAATACTTCATTTCATCAGTACAGTACAGTACAGTACAGTGGTACTCTACCCATTGTGATGTTTGTGGAGCCAACCAGGGAAACTGAATTTTCCTTTTGGGAATTTTAGTCTCAATAATAATAATAATAATAATAATAATAATAATAATAATAATAATATAGAAACAAAATATTTTGAGAACAGTTTTATTAAAGTTGAAAAGCATGGTACAAGGTAGGTGAACATCCTGGTAGCCACAGGGATGGGACATGAAGAAAAAGCCATTCCTTTTAAGTTCATCATGGAATAGAAATTGAGGCAGCTTATTAAGAAAGGAGAAAACATTCTTAAGAATGGAAGAAGAATAAAGCTTATTTTTTTAAAAATGGAAGTGGCCTAGTGAGCTGAGGAAAGCTCCCAGAACGTTTTATGCCCTGCTCCCCGCCCGCCTCCCAGCTCTTGTCTTTACTCCGGTCTGTATTTCATGGATTGTGTTTTGTGCCTTCTGTTCATCAGATGATCCCTGGAGAGGGGAGGGCTTCCAGGCTTCCTCTGCAGGCTGGTTTCTTTCATGTTGTTCATGATGTATCTTTTTCCAGTTGTTACTTTCCTGTCAGTGTAAAATAGAGTCTATCATGGCAGGGGCGAGTCTAAAAAATGTATTGTTTCACACTCTGGAGTAAATTAGAACAAGGCACAACGCGACCTCAACAGTTTTACAGCAAAAACATGATTGGAGTCAACATGGGAGGACAGGAAGAGAAAGTAAACACTATTAGAAAAGAACTTGCATTAGTAATCAATTTCTAGAAATGGAAAGAGTGAACACAGCGGCTTTAACATTTGTTAGATAAAAGGTCCCCTACACGAAAGTATCCATAACTCTCATAACTAGCTTTACTAGTGCATTGTAGGTATTTTTACATATCCTTTAAAGTCCAAAAGCTATGTTTAAAAATACTGACAACAGACTTTTATTTTGAAAGACGTCATTAAAATTAACCTATGTTATTTTGTAATTACGTTGTAACATTCTGCAAATGCTTTCAACTGACTCATTGGTTTCTTACACAGGAAAATTTATAAATTGTGTGGTCTGTACCTCCAGACTCCAGTTGCATTATATTATATTATATTATATTATATTATATTATATTATATTATTATAATATTATAATATTATTATATTTATATAATAATTATAAAATAATTATATCATTATAATATTATTATAATATTATAATATTATTATATATTATATTATATTATTATAACAAAAACAGGACTTATAACAAGACATTATCTTAAATGTCAGGCATGGTAGCACACCCGTTTAATTCCGCACTCAGGAGGCAGAGGCAGGCAGATGTCTGTGACTTCCAGGCCAGCCTGATCTACATAGTGAGTTCCAAGCCAGCCAGGAACAAGATGAGACCCTGTATCACCAAAGAGGGAAAAAAAAGAAAAAGAAAGAAAAAGAAAAAAGACTTTGTCTTACGTTTTTTGTAGATTTATCTCTTCTCCTGTTTTTTCCTTTTTCTTGTGTATATGCTTTGTTGTTATTAATTGTAGAAGATAATGGGTTTCATTGTGATGTTTTATACATGTATATAATGTACAGGAAAAGCCCATGTATCACATATGATGGTGTTGAGATATGAAGAACAACTGTACAAAGTTGGATTCACCTCACTGAAGATCCTTCTGCTTGAGCCTGCTCTGACCATACTGGTGGTTGTTGGGTGTCTTGGAGCTGAAGGAGCCTAGTAAAAGGTGGTCTCAAAGCTATAATTGGAGTGGTAAAAAGGAATCTACATAAATGTGCTGCATCATAGTGGAGTAGGATATGTTAGTAAGTAAAAGATTACAGTACATTGTGGCAAATGCTGAAATACAAGCATGAGGCAGAGAGAGCGTGGGCTGTTGAAATCTCAGAGTCCACCCCCAGCAACACACCTCCTCCAACAAGCTCAGACCTCCTAATCCATCCCAAACAGTTCCACCAACTGAGGATCAAGCTTTCAAATATGTGAGGTCTTGGGGGCCATTTTCATTCAAACCACCATATAGCTCATAAAGAGACTAAACCTTACAAGGTTGGACCTATATGATACATATATATTCAGCGTGTATGTAAATTCTAACTATGGTAATTTGTCTCGTATCTACCCTGTTTCAAACTGGGCAAGTTATAAGACATTTAACCTTGGTTTCTTTATCTGTGAAATGGTAATAATATCTCATAGTGTTTATATAGATTAAAATTTATTATTACATGAGATGCCTATATGCCTTTGTTTTTTGTTAAGACAGGTTAGCCTTGAACTCACAAGAGATCTTCTCATCTCCCACAACCAGTATCTCTTCTTACTCAGTAGGAGAGTTTCTTTAGATAACAATCTCAGGCTACAGTCATTTCCTTATTGTGGAACTGATATTTACCATTTTGAAAGATAACTTTGATAAGTATAGTGTTCTTGGTTTGTGGTTATTTACTTTCAGGGTGTAAAGTATTTCATTCCATGCCTTTCAGGCTTTTCTGGTTGCTGGTGAAGGTCTCTGGTTATTCTGGTATTTCTGGCTTTGTATGTGAGTTGACATTTTCTCATGCCCCTTCTACAATTGGTCTTTACCTCGTATTTTTAACATCTTGATTGTGATGTGTCATGAAGTTTCTTCTCTGGTCTTGACTGTTTTGGAGTTCTGTATGCCTCTGGTGTATGGATGTCTGCTTCAGTCTCTGGGTTAGGACTTTTCAGCTATAGTTTTGTTAGATAATTCTATTCCATTTGATTTTTACCTCTGCTCCTTCTATACTATTAATTCTCAAGGTTTGGCTTTTTGAATATACCCCAGACTTCTTGGAAATATCATTCCTGCTATTTCTTTTTCCTCTTATGTGCTTGTTTGTGTTATGGTCTCCATTTTGTCCTCCATATCTGAAATGTGGCCCTCTGTGTGTTTTTATCTGCTGAGATGCTTTCTGATGTGGGTTCTGTTTGATCATTTCTTTTATTTCAAATATATTTTTTTTTTGGTTTTTCGAGACAGGGTTTCTCTGTGTAGCTTTGCGCCTTTCCTGGAACTCACTTGGTAGCCCAGGCTGGCCTTGAACTCACAGAGATCCGCCTGCCTCTGCCTCCCGAGTGCTGGGATTAAAGGCGTGCGCCACCACCGCCCGGTTTATTTCAAGTATTTTGTTTGGTTCTTTTTCAGTGTTTCAATCTCCTGGCTGAATTTTCCCTCCATATTTTGAACTTTTGCCTGTCTTGTCAAGATCTTACATAGGTTTCTTTATGTATCTGTTTGTTGAATCTTCTATATGATCATTAATTTCTTTATGTAAAATTTTTAGATTTATGTAAATGAATGTTTTGCCTACGCATGTATATGTGCACAATGTGCATCCCTGGTGCCATGGAGGTTGGAACAAAGTATTAGATCCCCTAGAACTGGAGTTATAAACGGCTATGAGCTGTCGTGTGGAAACTGGGAACTGAATTCCAATTTTCTATAGGAGCAGACTTGTCTTTTGAACCTGGATTCTGTTGAAGAATAGTCATTGTTCTTAACCACTGAGCCATCTCTCCAACCCTGATCATTAATTCTTTTTAAAAACGAGGCTCTGAATTCTTTCTCAGACATTTCAGCTCTGTGATTTTGGATTCCATTATAGGGAGTTGATCAGTTGCATATGGGTCATAGTGGATAGTTATGTCATTCTTTGAGCTACATGGTCATGTTTAACACATCTGTTGAAATGGACTTATCTTTCAGATTTGAATTCCCCTTCTGATTCTACCTGGATGTCTTGTTTTCTCAACCTTTCTGGAGTGGTGTCTGTGTGAAGTTCAGCTTTGGGGACTTGTGAAAATTGGTGTTGCTTGTAAAGGAGAATCATTGGGGTGATCTCTATTAGTCATGCTTCTCTAGAGGGACAGAACTTGAAGAATGAATCTATACATATACATACACACACTGGGGATTTATTAGAGTGGCTTACAGGCTGTGCACCAGCTAGTCCAACAGTGGCTGTGTACCAGCGGAAGGTCCAAGAATCCAGTAATTGTTTAGTCCATGAGACTCAGTATCTCAGCTATTCTTCAGTATATGCCAGAATCCCGAAGAAGGAGTGAAAGATTGGGCTTGGCCAGTGAGACCAAGAACAAGTGGGCAAAGAGCAAGAGCTTTCTTTGTCCATGTCCTTTCTAGGCTACCACCAAAAGGTGTGACCCAGATTTTTGAGGTGGCTCTTCTCACTTCAAATGATTTAATTAAGAAAAAATCCAGCAGATGGTGGTGGTGCACGCCTTTAATCCCAGCACTTGGGAGGCAGAGGCACATGGAACTCTGAGATTGAGGCCAGCCTAGTCTACAGAGGGAGTTCCAGGACGGCCAGGGCTACACAGAGACACCCTATGTCAAACTCCCCTGCCAGCCCCCCTCCCAAAAAAAGAAAAAAATCCCTCATAGGTATACTTATTTGCTTGTGGTTTCTTAGTTAATTCCAGATATAGCCAAGAATAGTCATCACAAGGACCCCCTTGTCACCTTGACATACAATCATATCTCCTTATGCCATGCTTAATTTCCAAATGAAAACAATATCCAGGTTATAATTACTCCTAACATGATATAACTATCCCATGTACAATTACATACACAGTGTATATTTAACCAAGTCATAGTTATACCTAACATGATAGAACCCTCATACAACCACAGATGCAATATAAATTTTAGGTGGCAATGTCCTTCAAGGGACATTCTTTTAGTATCTCATACTTAAATATGATAACCACTGATATTCTCTTAACTGATACCACATTGCATAATAAAGAAATCAAAGAAAACACAAATATCTGTACAAATGCATTTTTACCAAAATATGAAACACTCATGTCAACTGTAACCTTCATTTCTGTAATTGGTTACTTGGCCTTATTTGGTATTTATAACTACCTTCCTCTGCTCCTCCTTCTATATTTCCTCTACCCTCAGCCAGCACCTCAGCAGGTCTTGGTTCTTTTCCTGGAGGAGTGACCTATACCTTCATTCCTGAAGGGTCTGTGCCCTTTGTCATCCTGCCTAGATTAAGTTGTTATAGTTTTGCTGTTAACTTTAATCACAGGACATGGCAGCACCAAGAGACGCCCTAAAGGATCTCCTGCACTCCAGACATCATCTTTCTTAACCTCCATTGTGGAGAAGCAATCCAATTTCTCCATGGTAATCTGGATCAGTCACCCCTCCTAACACTGTTACTCCTTTCTTAACCTGTTGGCTTAAGGACATCAGAAGCCCAAAGTGGCTAGGGAGAAGTCTGCACTACCAGTTCAATGGAATGTTGTGTCTCCTGGCAGGAGCATGTCCCCCTCTGGAACCAAAACTTCTAGGCCAGCAGATCTTAAGATCACAGGAATAGGAGGCAAAAACTTTCCTAGTGGGTCACTAGGGGTGATAGTAAGTGGAACTGTTCCCTTTTCCACCCCTTGGTTCCTGGACCCGTGGATCCTGGCTATTGGAGAAACAGTACCATATGTTAGACACTGATTCAAAGCATATAGCACTTTCTGGAGAACCCTGCCCCAGCCCTCCAGGCTGCTGCTCCCTATTTGCCACTGTAACTGTGTATCAAAAGGCCATTCCATCTTTCTATCAGGCCAGCTGCTTCAGGATGATAGAACATTGTAAGACCAGTGAATTCCATGGATGTGGGCCCACTGTCACACTTCTCTGACTGTGAAATGAGTTCCTTGGTCAGAAGCAATCCTGTGTTGTGGAATGCCATCACAGTGGATTTGGCATTTTATAAGTCCATGGATGGTAGTTTTGCGGAAGCATTATGTTTAAGAAAGGCAGATTCATAAATAGAATAAGTACCTACTCTAGTAAGGACAAAGTGTTGTCCTTTCCATAGAGGAAGTGGTCCAATGTAGTNAACCTGCCACCAGGTTGTTGGCTGGTCACCCCAGAGAATGGTGCCGTATCTGGGGCTCAGTATGGGTCTCTGCTTTTGGCAGACCTGCTACTCAGCAGCAGCTGTAGCCAGGTCAGCCTTGGTGAGTGACAGTGCATGTTGTCAAGCCCGTGTATAACCCCTATCTCTACCACCATGGCCACTTTGTTCATGGGCCCATTGGGCAATGACAGGGATGGCTGGGGAAAGAGACTGACTGTCCACAGAACGGGTCATCCATCTACTTACTGAACTCCTCCTCAGCTGATGTCACCTTTTGATGAGCATTTATTTACATGGGACACAAGTATCTTCACATCCTTTGCCCATTTGGAGAGATCTAGCCACATGCTTCTTCCCTAGATGTCACCAATTTTCCATTCATGCTCATTCCATATCCTGACCATCCAGCCAATCAATCCATTGGCTGCAGCCCATGAACCAGTGAACAGTTGCACATATGGCCATTTATGTTTCTGAACAAAAATGCATGTCCATGTGTACTGCCCAAAGTTCTGCCTACTGTGAAAATTTCTGTTTGCTGATATCTTTCAGAGTTGTCCCAGAAAAGGGTTGTGATGCTGAAGCTGTCCACTTCTGGGTGGAGCCTGTATAATGTGCAGAACCACCAGTAAACCAGGCCCTAGTCTTCTCTTCCTCAGTCAAGCAGTCAGGGAACATCCCATGAGGCTATGGGTGAATGCTTGGCAGCAGACAGCATTATAACAGGAGTAGAAACCATAGCATTTGGGCAACTTCTTCATGTAACTTGCTTGTGCCTTCAGGACCTGCTTGGGCCCAATCATATTCATATATATATATATATATATATATATTATATATCACTTCGATGTGATAACAGATTGCTTCTGTGCACATCCTACTTGATGACTCAATGAGTCAGGAACACTCAGCTCATGATGGGCAGCTCAGGCCACATGGTAACTTGGTGGCCCGTTGTCAAACATTCAGTTCCCACTGAGGCCCAATAGCAGGCCAAGAGCTGCCTCTCAAAGGGAGAATAGTTGTCTGCAGGTGATGGTAGAGCCTGTTCCAAAATCCCAAAGGTCCCTTCTGTGGTTCACCTATAGGGGCCTGCCAAAGGCTCCAAACAGCATTCCTATCTGCTACTGACATCTCAAGTATACCTCGGGTCTGCTGGGTCGTATGGTCCAACAGCCCGGAAGAGCCATCTCCTGTTCCAGGTACCACTTAAAGCTAACAGCTTTCGAGTCACTTGATATGTGGGCCGGAGTAACACACCCAAGTGAGGAATGTGTTGTCTCCATAATCTAAATAGGTCCACTAAACATTGTGCTGCTTTCTTGGTGGTGGGAGAGGCCAGGTGCAATAACTTATCCTTCACCTTAGAAGGAATATTAGTGCATGTCTCACACCAGTGGACTCCTAAGAATTTTACTGAGGTGGCTTGAATTTTGGTTGTATTTATTTCCTATCCTCTGATGCATATATGTGTTACAAACAAATCCAAAGTGATTGCTACCTCCTGCTCACTTGGTCCAGTCAGCATAATGTCATCGGTATAGTGAACCAATGTGATATTTTGTGGAAGAAATAGATGATCAAAATCCCATTAAACTAAGTTATGACAGAGGACTGGAGAATAGATATAGCCTTACACTGCTGTTGCTTTAAGACCACTTCTGGTATCAAAAATCTGTATTAGTCAGACTTCTCTAGAGGAACAGAACTTAGAGAATGAATGAGTATGTATATTATATTATATTTTATATGTAATGAGTACTAGATATAATGAGTATTATATATTCTGTATAAATCCCATATGATTTATTTATTTATTAAAATGGCTTAAAGGCTCAAAAGATCTGGACTAAAAGTGTATCTTGCCACCTCAGAAAATCCAGAAGATCCAGATTAAAAGTTGGTCTTCCTACTTAATATGATTTAATTAAGAAAACCCTCACAGGTGTCCCCAGCAACTTGGGTTTTAGTTAATTACAGATGTGGTCAAGTTGACAACTAAGAAGAGCCATCATATGAGCCCATCTGGCTAGCACCGAGGGTAGGGCAGCACCCTGAGCATGAAGGTAACCGGATGGAGCAAAAACCTGGTCACATTTTGAATTATGTGAATCTGCTGGTGCCAGGAGCTGGAGAATGCCGGACCCATTGAAGTCTGAGAACTGGCTGGGGCTGTGGTCAAAATCCCTGGTCTCAGGTGGACTGTTGGAATACTGAAGTATAAAATGCTGGTCCTGCCAGAGCCAGAGTGAGAGCCTAGTACCACAGTACTCTTTGGATCCACTGGAGACTGACACTGATTTTTGTGTTAACTATGTAGCCTGGTCTTTGGTGAAGGTATTTGTCAGACCTCAGAGTTTCCTGGTTCAGTCTTTATGGTCTCTTGTCTGTAAACCATACCGTCTGCAAATAAGGATGCTTTGACATCTTTTCCAAGTTGTATTCCATTTACTTCCATGATTTACTGCTCCAGCTAAGACTTTCAGCTTTGAGTTTTCCCCTTTTTGGTGTGATATTGGCTATAGGTTTGTGATGTATAACCTTTATTATGCTGAGATGTGTTCTTCCTATTTCCAGTGTCTTCAGGGTTTTTTGTCAAAAGCCTTGTCATATCTATTAAGGTGATCATGTGATTTATGTTCTTGAGTCCATTTATCTGATATATTGTTACATTTACTGATTTGTGTATATTGAACTATCCCTGCATCTCTAGAATAAAGTCAACTTGATGGTGGTGAAGTTGGAAAGCGTTTTATTGAGTTTTTCTGTCTTTGCTGTTATTGATGGTGGTGGTGGGGGGTATATGTATAGATGTTCATCAGAGAGATTGGTTTATAATTTTCTTTTTGTATTGTTCTTTTTCTGGATTGAGTATCAGAGTAATACTAGCTTCATAAAAGGAGTTTGGTAACATTTCTCCTTTTCTGTTTCATAGAATTGTTTTAGAGATATTGATGTTAATTTATCTTGAAAGGTATCACTTCAGACAAGGGGCTAACTAGAATTTACTGAAATTAACTACCAAGGGAATAAAATCACTAATCAACAAATGGGCAATTGTACTGAAATAGGCAGTTTGCAAATTATATATAATATATACATTATATATAATACAAATGGCTAATAACTGTTTTTGAAGGTGTTCTTTATCCCTAACCATCAGGGAAATGCAAAATTAAAGCTACTTCAAGATACTACCTTACCCCTACCTCACCCCTACTTCACCCTTACCTCACCCTACTTCCCCCCTACTTCACTCTACATCAGCCCTTCTTCACCCCTACTTCATCCTACCTACCTTACCCCTCCCTTTCCCTCCCTCACCCCATTCTGAATGGCTATCATCAAGAAATCTGCTGTCAGTGTTGAGGGAGATGGAAAGGGACCGTAGACACTGTTGGTGGGGGTGCAAATTAATACAGCCAGTGTGGACATCAGTTTGGAGATTCCTCAAACATTCAAAATAGAGTGGCTGCATGACCCAGCTATTTCCCTCCTGGACATGCACCCCAAGAGCTCCATCTCCTGCCATAGAGATACTTGGACTTCTGTGTTCGCTGCTATGTTCATGGTAGCAAAGAGTTGGACTCAACCTATTTGAAAATGAAATGTCAGTGTGTATATGAGCACTGCTCAGCTCTAAGAGAAAATGGAGTTTAAAAGTTTGTAGTAAAATGGATAGACTTAGAATATATAGCATTAACTGAGGCCACACAGTTTCAGTATAAGATTCCATGTGGTTTTGCAAAAAGCCTTTAGTCCCTCACCGTATCCCCTCTCTTCCATCCCACTCCCTATGTAATCCTCCTATTCTGGTTTCCCCTTTATTTCTCCAAAGCAGTGTATTCTATTTTCTCTTCCTTGGTAGATCCTTCCCAGCCCCAGTCCCTTTACTAGGCATCCAGCCTCTGTGGCTATTTGGATTGTAGCATAATTGAAAGCTTTACAGCTAACATCCACATATAAGAGAAAAAAATATATTTACCTTATTGGGTCTGTGTTACCTCACTCAGGATGATTGTTTCTAGTTCCATCTACTTACCTGCAAATTTCATTTTTCTTAACAGCTGAACAATATTCTGTCATGTAGATATACCACATTTTCATTATCCATTCATCTATTGGTGAATATCTAGGCTGTTTCCAGTTTCTGGCTATTACGATTAGAGTAGCAAGGAACATGAATGAGAAAGTATTTCTGTAGTAGGATATAGAGTCCTTTGGTATATCCCTGTCTTAGTCAGTGTTCTGTTGCTGTGAAGAGATACCATGATCAAGGCAACTCTTACAAAAGGAAGCATTTAATTGGGGGTTTGTTTACAGTTTGAGAGGCTTAGTCCATTATCATTATGACAGAGAGCATGGCAGCACAAAGATAGGTGTTGGAGTAGTATCTGAGATCTTTCCATCCTGATCCAGAGAGAGAGAGAGAGAGAGAGAGAGAGAGAGATCCTAGGCCTGATACGGGCTTTTGAAAGCTTAAAGCCCATCCCCAGTGACACTTCCTCCAATAAAGCCACACCTACTCCAACAAAGCCACACCTCTTAATCCTTCTAATCTTTTCAGATAGTTCCAGTCCCTGGTGACCAAGCATGTAAATATATGAATGAGCCTGTGGGGGCCATTCCCAAAGAGTGATGTAGTCAGATCTTGAGATAGATCAATTCTCAGCCTTTTGAGGAAGCTCCACACTGGTTTCCATAGTGACCGTACCAGTTTGCACTCACACCAGCGATGAATAAGTGTTCCCCTTCCACTACATCCCCACCAGCACCTCCTGTCACTAGTTTTATTGATCTTGGTCATTCTTACTGGGGTGAAATGAAATCTCAGAGTAGTATAATTTACAATTCCCTGACGGCTTAGGATGTTGAAAATTTCTTTAAAGTGTTTCTCAGCTGTTTGTGTTTCATCTATTGAAAACTCTGTGTAGGTTGGTACCCCCATTTTTACCTGGGTTATTTATTTTCTTGATTTTTTTCTTTAGTTCTTTATTCTAGGCACAAACACTTAGCAGATATGTAATTAGTAAGACCTTTTAACACTGTAGCCTGCCGTTTTGCATGAATAATAGTGTCCTTTGCCATACAGAAGTTTTTCGGCTTCATGAAGTCACATTTATTAATTGTTAAGTCTTATGCCTATGCCATCAGTGTTCTGTCCAGAAAGTCCTTTTGTGTGCCAGTGAGTTCAAGCTTATCCTCCACCTTTTCAGGGCATGTGGTCTTATGTTAAGGTCCTCGATCCATTTGGAGTTGAGTTTTGTACAAGCTGATAGATGCAGATCTATTTGCACTCTTCTCCATGTAGCCATCCACTTCGACCAGTGCCATTTGTTGAAGAGGCTGTCTTTTCTCATTTTTGGCTTCTTTGTCAAAAATCAGGTGTCTAGAGGTGTGTGGACTTATGTCTGGGCCTTCAATTCTATTCCATTGACCAGCATGTCTATTTTTATGGCAATACCATGCTGCTTTTATTACTGTAGGACAACTTGAATCTAGGATGCTGCTACTCCCTCCAGCGGATCTTTTATTATTTAGGATTATTTTCGCCAGCCTGTGTTTTTTGTGTTTCCATGTGAAGCTGACGATTGGGTGTTCTTTTTGACTTTCTATAAAGAACAGTGTTGGAATTTTGATGGGTTTACCTTGAGTCTGTAGATTGCTCTTGGTAGAGTAGCTGTTTTTACAATATTAATCCTACTGATCTGTGAGCATGAGCAATCTTTCAACCTGTGGTGTCTTCTTCAATTTCTTTATTTTTATTTTATGTGTATGAATTTTTCGCCTGCATGTATGTATGTGCATCTGAATTGAAGTAAGGGTTAAAGTCCTAGGAACTGGAGTTACAGACAGTTGTGTGCTGCTGTGTGGGTGCTGGGAACAGAAACTCTACAAGAATAAGTCCCCTTGCCAGGCAGTGGTGGTACAAATCTTTAATCCCAGAACTTGGGAGGCAGAGGCAGGTGGATCTCTGAGTTTGAGGCAAGCCTGGTCTACAGAATGAGTTCCAGGACAGCCAGGGCTACATAGAGAAACCCTGAAACAAAAACAGACAAACAAAAAAGAATAAGTGCTCTTAACTGTTGAGCTGTCTCTCCAACCCATGAGATAAAATATATTAAAGTCAAACCATCTACAGAGGTTGAGAAATGCTTAGGGGAGACATAATTTCAAAAAGTTGTCATGAAAATTATCAACAGACATGGAGTCTGGGCTTCTGTGAGCCATCTCTCTGGTGAGGCTGCTGAAAATGGAATGATCTCAATTCCTTCGTACATGTCTACATTATATTGTCAGCTTCCTTGTTTGGGTGTTTAGATTACATTTGGTGAGTTGTGTTTAGGTCTGTTGGCCACATTTTAGACAAGATATGGACAAAGGAGAAAGACAAGTAGCAATAGAATAGTGCTAAAGGAGTTTGATTGATGGACCTGAATGACAGGGTATAAAGAACAGTTGTGACCTCCTCTTTAGGCTGTGGAGAAGGAAGATCAGGCGGTGATACAGGTGATTTGCTAGACACCTAAGTGCTCAGTCAATGTTTGAAAAAGTGGAAATTACAGAGCAAAAGATTCTTAGTCTCAGACAGAACATCATGGTGTGAGAGCTTTCTAACCACATTAAGGTTTGGTCTAGGAGGTAATAATTTCCCATATGATGAACACTTCAAACCTAGCAATATATGACAAGGGTAGGGACTCTGGACAGTTTCCATTCTGAGTGTAAGGCTGTGCAACAACAGGAGTGACTGGAGACTCTTTAAATTTGCATTTTATATTATTTCTCTCCAGTACTGGGCTAGTGTCTTCTCATTGCTGATAAAACACCTGACAAAAGCAACTTAATAGAGAAAGGATTTTTTGGCTCAGACTTCAAAGGTACAGCCTCTCAAGGCAGGAAGTTAGGGTGGTGACGGCTTAAGACTGACATCACTTCCAGGTAAGAAACAGCGTGATGTGTGTGGTGTGCAGCTGACTCCATTTATGTAATGTAGGATCCCACCCCACAGAATGGTACCACTCACAGCCTGGGCGGTTCTTCCCACCCCATTTTTAAACTTAATCTAGATAATCCCTCATAAACATGATCAGAGGTGATCCTAGAGCTTGTCAAANTGACAGTCATCTGAGCCAGGATCAAGAGTTTGAGNCCAACCTGGGCAAAATAGTGGGACCATGTCTCAAACAAACACACTGACAATTGCAGAGAAGATGGTTTAGTCCAGTGGTTCTCAACCTGGAGGTCATGTATCAGATATCCTGCATATCAGATCTTTACATTATGATTCATAACTAGCAAAATTACAGTTATGAAGTAGCAATGCAATAATTTTATGGTTGGGGGTCACCACAACATGAAGAACTGTGTTAAAGGGCCACAGCCTTAGGAAGGTTGCAAACCACTGGTTTAGTCAGGTTGACATTTAAGCATAAGGACCTGAGTTTGGATCCACAGCACCCATGTAAAACAGACATGGCAGCGCATGCTTGTTATCCTAGCACTGGAAAGGTAGGAACAGGAGGATCTCTGGAGCTTGCTGGTCTTGCCCAGTTGGTAAGCTCCAGGTTCAGTAAGAAACCCTGTCTCAAAAAGATAGAGAAAGGAAGATGCCTCATTGCCAGCCTCTGTCCTCATAATGCTCACACAATCCTCACACACTATACTACGCGCGCGCGCACACACACACAGACACACACATACACATGCACACACACAGACACACACACATGCACACACAATGCAAACAGACAGACAAAAATGTAAAATACTTGTATAGAAGGAATGCTTTTGACTCAAAGGTTCCTTGATTGTCAATACCAGTATTTTAAAGGTGCTGAAAAATGAAACAATTAGTTGAAACTTGTATGCTGTGGTTTTATGACTTTATTTTTGTTTCTGTGGAGAGAGGAATACCCACAATCTTTTCAGCTATAAGATTGAGTGACGATGGAAACACCACCATTGTGAAGTGGTATCTTTGTTGTGACTGTTGGAAGCCTGAGTAGGCATGCTGTCTCCATCTGATCAGTTCTTCTGGATTCTGATTGGCTAATAATACCATCACAAAGTTCATATCAGGCTTCAGCCCTTATACAGAGTTTTACACTGGGTTTGTATACTGACCAGGACAAACATGCTGCTTGTACTCACTGGTTTGATTAAGATAACTTCTGCCCTGTTTAATCAAATAGTTAAAGCAATGTAGAAATCTTTTAAGTTACAGAAATGGACAAACACTTTCTCAGATTTATATGTAAGCTTTCTTAGAACCTCTGTGTTTCCCATTTACAGCCTTATAGCAGGGTAGGGGCTGATGCCACCTAGGATGTCACAGTTTCTAGTCCTTTTTATAATTTCACAAGGGTAGGGGTGAGAGGGTAAGATCAGCTGGTGGGTTCAAAATTCATCTCCCACATTTAGTGGTGGACTGTGTGGCCCTAGTCCTCCATGTCTGGTCCTTCATGTAAAGGAAATATCATGACAACATTCAGGCTGTCTGTGAGGAGGCACCTCGTNCAAAACTGGCCAGAGAACACTCCCTAAGTCAGGTGGAAGTATCACTGCTAGTTGAGGTTGGGATCAACTGTTTCCAAGTTCTGAGCCTTTTATTCAAGGTACTAAAATAAAAGCCCACACAGATTTGCAAAAGTCACAAAGAAACTTTAATAAAGTAAAACAATAGGAAAA
>LZPO01008219.1:49035-59959 GCA_001675575.1 Neotoma lepida | reverse complement strand
AAAAAAAAAAAGAATAAACCATGTATAAAGGGGAGAAAAATCTCAGGACTGAGAGTCAGAAACAGGGAGCTATAAATTGAACATGAAGTAGAGATAATCATTTGTCAACTCTATTAACATTTGTTGAATTAATAGAAAAAAATTTCGGTTGTCTCAAGAATCAAAAATATCTGTGTGTATCTGTCTGTGTGTCTGTGAGGGCTCTGTGTCTGTGTGTCTGTGTGTCTATGAGGGTACACATAGAGGCTAGAAGCAGAAGCTGAAATCACCGGTACCCATGAGCTCCCCAGCATGGGTGCTGGGATCCAACATCAGTTTTCTGATAAAGCAGGAAGCTCCCTTACCCACTGATCCTTCCCTCCAACAGCCCCAGAATCAAAACNGTGTAAGTACCATGAGTATTTTTATTGAGCCCCCCAACCCATCAGAACAAAATTAGCAAACAAATATGTGAGAGCCAAGATATCTATTTATATACAAGGTTCCATTTTAAACTGTAGCTGGGAGGATAGTACTTCCTTAATATAGCTCTTGGACCCTGGCCAGTAGTCCAACACTTCAGGCACAGAATTAGAACAAGCCATCCCAGGCCTGCCACTTGATAAAAGTTTCATAAGTGATTTATTTGCTCACAAAAATATTTTTATAGAAAACAGCCCAGGCCCGGGGGGTCCATCTCTGGTACATACAGAAAGTGCGAAATGGGGGAAAAGCGTAGGGCCTTTTTCTGTCTTCAAATAGGAATGAATACATAAAGCTCCGCCATTCGTTCTTGTCCTTTGCTTTCAAACAGTGCTGTACCTAGAATACTCTGCCACCATGGTAATCTGTTAACCTCCACTACACGTGATTCCACATTTTCAGTAAGAGTTGGTTTCAGGGTACCCAGCATCCAGTCAGTTAGAGTTTTTACCACCTGCCCAGCTGTAGTCTTTCTTAGATGTAAGATTGCTGCTTCGTTATGCTACAGTTTTCTCAGATTTGAATTGATGATGCATCTTTACTTGTAATAACTTTTATATAGATTCACTGAGTTATTAATTCAAAGTAAAAATACAAAATAAAAGCTTATTTATAATAATCCACCATATGGTCATTCCAATTCCTGATATCTGTTTTTTTTTTTAAATGCCTGTTACCCTTTCTTTTACCTTTTAAAAAATAGTCTCCATGGGACTTACATAGTACCTGCTAAATTCTTTCTTCTTTAGCCATCTCACCTTAACTCCTTCAATTTTATCCCATTTTAATTATCTTTGCTATTTTTTTTTTTTTTATCCTTTAAAAACTACTTGGCTAGGCATGATGGCATGTGCCTTTAATCCCAGCACCAAGGAAGGCAGAGACCACCAGTGGATCTGAGTGGTCCTGGTCTACATAGTGAGACCTTGTTTCAAAATACAAGTATATAGAGATGCATATGTTCAGAGAAAGAGAAAGATTAGGTTAGATTTATATAATGCTTTCCCAGAGAGGAAAAGTCCATGTGGGAAACATCTAAATAACAACAACAGCAAACAATTTATAAACTGGAAAGAAATTAAAATGTCAATAGAGAATCCTGTAAGAGAGAAATAAAGTAGGAATGAGGGGGTTGGGGAGAAAGGACAGAGAAAGCCGGAGCCACAGGCTTTAAAGTGGAAACTTTAGATGGAGAAAAAGTAAGTTGGTTCATGTCCTGTAAAATCAGAGACCCTGCCTTGTCCTGCTTGGGAAAGGGTCAGAAATCCCCACCCACCTCATCCCACAAAACAATCTTGTGGTCCTCAGTTCTAGGCCAAACTGCCTCTTTCCAATCCTGTGGTCTCTGGTCGATGTAGAATTATAGAGTTGAACAAGGCTTGGAGGGATCAAGTAACTTGATAACTTCCAAGGACAAAGCCTTGGCAGCATGAATTGTGGTCCATATTCTTCCTTGTTCTCTCCTCAACCCCAGCTCTACCCTTTCCTAGGACCCCAGGGACCATCAGTGCCCCAGATGGAATTACTGTCACCAAGAAGGCCTGATGAGTGTCAGCCAGGAACTCTACTACATCAGCTCTTGTTATTATTATATTTGAGTTTCTCCTGCTGTAATGTTGACTCGGCACTCAGTAGTGTGTTTAGGGACTTGTCATTTAAAGTCACTTTCTCTTCTATCAGCATGTCTTCATGATAGCAAAAGCTAAAGTCCCCGCAGACTCTAGTGTCCTGAGATTCTCTAGCTCTTGGAGCCAGGACAGGAAGAAAGAAGGAGTTACAAGCTATTTCATGTAAACATTAACCTCAAATTCTTCAGTGAGAAACACCTGCAGAGTTCTTGGCACAGGGAGAGCATTTTTATTCAGTCAAGCNTGGCTGGCCAAACCTCAGAAGAAGCACAAGGAAGAAGATACAGGAGGGATTTGACAGAAGGAACCTGTGTAACTGAGTTTAGACAGATCCTGTAAAGTGGCACCTAGGAAGACTCCCAGGACTAGGGGGGCCTTCCACTAAGCCCTCAGCTACCAGAATGACAGGTACCCTTAAAAGTAAAACACAAATGCATGGAGGAATCTAAGATGTGTTTTCTATCTTTTGCTATATGGACCTAGTATCAAGCTGCCCTCTAAAGGTTTATCCCTGTACCCGTAGACTAGTACGTCTTTCTCTCTTAATCAGAAAAATTCCTTTGTATGACAGATGGTAGTTAACACAAGAATTTGCAACCAGTGAGAATGCAGTGAATAAGTATCTATGGGGTACTTACCCATAAATGGGCCGTTGTATCACATTGCCTCCCCTCAGGGCTCAGGGAATATGGAGTAAGAGGGGNCAAATGGACTGTCAGAGCCAGAGGTTGGGGGAGACCAGGGCAGAACAGTGTCTTCTGAACATGACAGGATACTGCTGTCATCAACTAGCGGTAGCAGTGGTTACCTGCACAAAGTCAAGCCAGTCAACATTCCATCATGTAGTGGGAAGCCCCCCAGTCCTAGCCAAAAAGCTATAGACAGTGTGTGGCTGGCTGCTGAGTGCGGGGTAGGGGGGGAACTCTTCTTCCTGAGTGTGGTCCTCGGTAGGGTGGCCATGCTCCATTGGATGGCCACACATCCATGTAGATATGGGCAGCACAGCTAGGACACAGTGAGTTATAAAAACAAAAAGACACAAATTTGAAAGGGAATGGGTGGTGGTGGTAGATCTGGGAAGAGGTATAGGGAGGAGAGGAGGGTGACTATGATCAAGATGCAGTGTATACATATGTGAATTTCTTGAAAGTTTAATAAAAATGCAGTATTTTTTTTAAAGCTCTTGGTCTGACCACCTCAATCCAAAAAAAAAAAAAAAAAAAAAAAGGTGCCATTTTTTTGACCTCTCAGAACCATTTCTGATTGAGATTCTGGGTGACAGACAACATTGCCAAACTTTGTGCTGGACCATAGATGCACAGTAGGGAACTTCACAGAACTGATTTTAGAATTGATATTGGAGTTGCCAATCAGAGTGCAACATGCTCATTCTCAAACTCTAAGTGACTTCCATATAACTCTTGGTATTAGGAGTCACAGACCCAGATTTAAAGTAGCTTCCATCTGTAGTGCTTTCCTGCTAAACAGAAATGCTAATGAATTGGGACTGTACCTTTAGGATTCTTATGAGCAGCACTGAAGACTTACCTCACAGAAAGGCCCAGCACTTTCCCCGTGGAGGATGCAGTGGCCTGAGTGATATGCATAGCTTCAGGTATGGTCCCCAGTTGATGATGCCGTCTGGGGAAGAAGTCAGTCCTGGTGATGGGCTTTCAGAGTTCATAGCCTTGCCCCATTCCAGTTCGCACTGGCTGTTGCATATTTATGGTAAAAGGCGTGATTTCTTGGTTTCCCACTCCCGCTGCCACACCTTGATCTCCACCCCAACACCAAATTAGACTCTCACCCCCCTGGAATGAAGTCCAAATAAACTTCCTTCCTAAGTCACTTCTGGTCATGGTGTTTTATCACAGCAAAGCAACTGATACAGGATAGAGCCGTTGACTGGGAGGAAGTCAAGACCTGACCCAGCAGCTGTCTCCTCGCTCTCCTGGGAAGAGGGGTTCATACAGTACTGTGTTAACACATCCTCTAAATAGTTTGTTTTCTCTTTGCCTTCTGATGCCATTGCTTCAAACATGGTCCTTGGTGGTTGAACTAGCTGTTTTTAATTTTCTGTTGTTGTGGTGGTATGTATCTATGTATGTATGCAAGTATGTCTGTATATGTGTGTATGTGTGCATGTGGAAGCCAGAGGTCAACTCAGGTGACTTTCTCATCAATCTTGTTTTGTGTGTGTGTGTGTGTGTGTGTGTGTGTGTGTGTGTGTGTTTAGACAGGATCTCACTGTATAGGCCTGACTACCTAGAACTTGCTATGTAGACCAGGCTGGCCTTGAACTCACAAAAATACTCATGCCTCTGCCTCCTGAGTGCTGGGATTAAAGGTGTGCACCACCACACCCCACGTACCTTGGATTTTGAGACAGGGTTTCTCACTGGAACCTGAGCTCACCAATCAGACTTGGTTGGCTAGCCTCTGGAAGCCTCCTGTCTCCACTCCCAAGTGCTAGGGTTATAAGCATGAGCCATCATGTCCAGCTTTTCACACAGGTGCTGGGAATCAAAATGCAGGTCCTCATGCGCTATCTCCCCATCCCTAACTGGCCGGCTGTCTCTGTGGAAGTAGCTCCTTTTCATTACGTAGGAAGAACTGTCCTGTTTTCGTTTAACATAGAGGACTTGGGAGTGTGTAATCTACAGTGTGGGAAAGAAAAACTATCAAAAGTGAATTCTACTTTGTGTGACCTGGATATTATTAGATTAGTTTTAATTTATATACAAAAAAGCTCATCACTTTTAAGTGTATACTTTGAGTTCTGAAAAATGTACAGTGTGTCACTGCTACCAACCAGACTTAAAATTTAAACCTAATATTTCCCGTGCAGACAAGTGTCATCATGCCCCTTCACTAAACACCCCTTAAGATGAGTTGACTGGGTTGTTTGGTCAGCACATGCCCTGCTCTGTGAGGAACTGCCAAACTGTCTACCTGTGTGGCTTTTTTTTTTTCTGTTTTTGAGACAGGGTCTCAGGGTCTCGGTATGTATTCCTGGCTGGTTGGCCTGGAACCATGCCCCAGCTGTGGCTTTACCATTTTGAGTAATTCTTTTTCCTTAGGGCCCCTTAACTTTTCAGTGTTTTTTAATATCTCTCTTTACTTCCTTTCACCCCACCCTAACCCCAGGAAGTCCCTGCCCCTTATAGTGTGTGTGTCATTCTTTAGCCTAAGAAGAGGCCATGGTTTGGAACTGTAAGAGGAGGGGTTTTCTAGAAGGATTTGAAAGCCTCATATAATCACGTGACTCCCACAGGGCAGCATAAGGAGAGGCACTGAATAAGAAAGAGCTTGCTAGAAAGGTTTGATTCATCCTTATACTTTTCCCTTTGTCTTTAGTGCAGCCTGTTCCTTCAAGTTACTTGAAGCACACCACAATTACAAAATACTTTATATTGTTAGACTTAGCTCCACACTAATTTTGTAAGAGATATGAATATTGTCATCATCCACATTTTGTAGAAGACCAAACTGGCTTAGACTGTGCATGTGAGTCAGCCAAGGTCCACGGCCATTACTAATAGAAGTAGGATTGGGTCTAAGTTTCCACACTTGCTAAGGATGCTAACAGTTGCCGTGCTGTGGCTTCTGCTTCGCCTGTAACCAGTGATTATGCACAATCCTCCCTGTTTCCCAGCTAGTCACGGAGATGACTTGTCCCTGTAACCAGTGGTTATGCACAATCCTCCCTGTTTCCCAGCTAGTCACGGAGATGACTTACGGAGTGGTGTAACCAGTAGCTAACTAGACAGGAATGGGGATGGAGTCCTGCCAGCAGAACCTGTGCTCTTTCCCATCTCCACAGAAGAGAGACAAATGTTCCCTTTTACAGCCTGGGAGAGAAAAGAAGTGGCAAGATGTCAGTAAACTGTCCCTCCCATCCTTTCCAGATTTCAGCCTTCAGTGCCAGGTGCCATCTTTCATCTCCATCCTCGGGCTATTCATATTCTTGGCTCCCGCTGAGGAAACATTCCATCTTCCTGTGTCTGCTGTGTCCTTGTGCCTCTGCGTTCCCTGTGCCCCGAGTCTGCTCTTGCATTTGGCTTGATGATCCTGCCTTTTCTCCCTTTCTCATCTCTGCCTTCCATTCTTGCTTCCTTCCTGAGTTCTGCTTCTATCAAGATCTTTCTTCAGGCTCCTTTGTGCCCCCAGACTGCTTGACATGTTTGTAAATATGCTGTTTTAACGATGGGGTGAGGGGGTCAGGAAATGGAGCTGGTAAGGCACTAGCTGTACAAACGTGAGAATCGAAGTTCAGTCCCCAGCACTCATTGAGTGCTGGGCAGGGAGGCGTACACCTGTAACCCAAACACTGGGTGGGTGTGGAGGATGAGAAGATCCCCATGGGCTTGCTAGCCAGCCAGTCTAGCTCCAGGTTCAGTGAGTGACCCTGGAGAGATGGCCCAGTGGTTAATAGCATGGACTACTCTTCCAGAGGACCTGGGTTTGATTTCCAATACCTATGTAGTAGCTCACAACCATCTGTAACTCCAGTCCCAGTGAATCTAACGCTTTCTTCTTGCCTCTCTGGGTACCAGACACACAATGGTGCACAGACCAAACGCTCATACACATAAAATAAATAATTATAATAAAAAGTTTTTTTTTAATATCGTGGAAAGCCATTAAAGAAGACACCTCATGTCAACCCCTGGCTTCCACAGGCACACATACAGACTTGTGTATATAACACACACACACACACACACACACACACCTCAGAGCTATCTCAGAGCTGTTCCAGTGACATTCTATTCTTACCATGAGTATGAACATATAAAAATACTTTCACAATTATACTATTACATTTTAAGTGCATTTTGGTTTGGTTTGGTTTTGACTTTTTAAATATTTATTCTAGATTTATTTATGATATGTATATGAGTGTCTTGCCTGCATGTATATATATGCATCGTGTGTGTGCCTGGTGCCCATGAAAGTCAAAAAAGGTCCTCAGATTCTCCTGAAACTGGAGTTTTGGATGATTGCAAGCCACCATGTGGGTGCTGGGAATTGACCCACANAAGCACAGCAAGTACTGTTAACCACCATACCATCTCTCCATCCCCTGGGTTTGACTTTTCAAGACAAGTTGGCTATGTAGCCTACACAAATCTTGAACTTACTAAGTAGTCCAAGATGGTCTGAGATTCATTACCCTCCTACCTCCACCTCCCAAGTGCTGGGTTATGTGTGCCACCTTTCCCTGCCTGTCATGGTCAAGCATTCTACAGTGTAATGTGAATGCTTGCATGTGTCATTCAAGAATGATATAACTAGAAACTCCTCATGACAAGGTCTGTAGGAAATGTTAAAAAGAGACGCTTTCTTCTGCTGTGCTGTTCTATGAAGAATAAGATGNGAAACATGAATGGTTCATTGTGTTTCATTTATTAGGAAAAGCTAGTTATTCTTGTGTTTGGGAGTCTAAGTCACCATTTCTGGCAGAGTCATTAGACAGCACATCACACCATTGAAGAGGTGGGAACCTCTCTTCATCTGAAGTGTCAAAACACAAGATTCAGTTTCAGCTTTCAGAGAAAGTAGGTCTTGTAATTCTAGGGAGTGGATATGATGTGTCTTGGGCTTTACAGAAAGGAAATTGGAAAATCAGTTAAGGGTCCTCTATAGGGGGGGCTGTCTTTAAAGGAAAGCCTTAACTGAGTGAAGCCTATGGCCTTTCATGTAGAAATGGTGAGAGACCATAGTAAACTTGATGGAAAGTAGGTGGTAATGGGCCAGTCCTTTATAACGACAAATACCACATGATGGTGCACACCTGTGACCCCAAGACTTGAGAGGTGGAAGCAAGAGGGCCAGAAGTTCAAGGTCATCTTTGCCTACATAGAGAGTTTAAGGCCAACTTAGGAGGCGTAAGACCATAATTCAAAAAAAAAAGAACTGTTTAAAAAATAGCATATATATATGTGTATATTAAAAAAATAAAAGCTGGCCCAGCAGTGGTGGCGCACGCCTTTAATCCAAGCACTCAGGAGGCAGAGGCAAGTGGTTCTCTGTGAGTTCAGGGCCAGCTTGGTCTACAGAGTGAGTTCTAAGCCAATCAGGGCCACACAGAGAAACTCTGTCCCAAAAAACCAAATAATAATAATAATAATAATAATAATAATAATAATATAAAATAAAAGCTGGGTATGGTGGCTCTCTCCTTAATCCAAGCATTCAAGACCAGTCTGATCTACATAGTGAATTTCAGGCCAACCAGGGCTATATAGTGAGATCCTGCCTCAAATATATATATGTATATATTGTAGTTTATATATATATAAATATATATATAAACTACAAAAACCTCTAGCATTAGTCCACAGCAGGGACCTTCTTATCCAGCCAGACTTCATTTTCCATAACTGTGTTTGGGGCCACAATTCCTCCACATTCCTGGTTTAAAATAGTTGTAAGGCTGTCTGAAAATAGCCTGAGAATGTTTGTTTTCACTTACATACATGCAGGCAAAACACTCATACATATAAAAATCATTTTTAAAAAGATATCTCTTCTTCCATCTGTCATTTTTATAAACTCCACTGTTGGTTCTTTTTATTAATTGCCTTTGTAGCATATCTAAACCTCCCCATTCCAATATTAAATAAATGTTTACTTGTGTCTTTTCTTATTCTCTTCAGGGTTCAGTTTTTACTTTTACAACTCATTTNTTTTGGTGTAAGATAGGAAATCCACCTCTTTGATTTTTAAGATTTTACTCTGTGTATAGGTGTTTACCAGCGTGTGTATCTGTGCATGGCATTTATGCAGTGCCCTTGAAGGCCAACAAAGGGCATCAGATCCCCTGGGAGTGGAGTTACAATTATGAGGCAGCATGTGGATGTGAAGGGTTGAACCTGAGTTTTCTGGAAGAGCAAACAGTGTTCTTGGTTGCTGAGCTGTCATTCCAGCCCCAGAGTCTAGCTTTTCCCCCTTCCAGAGAGCCAGTGTTGAGCTGTCTCCACATCATTTATTGAATGACTCAGTGTTTACTCATCTTCAAACTTCTGCTTTCATATCATCAATACTCTCATATATAATACCCCATCAGATCTCAACTGCTGTGAACTTGGACAACTATAGTTCCTAGAAGTTAACATTTGGCTCTCTGCATGGCATCATCTGGCTTGTCAAGGTCTCAGTTAAGAAGCATCGCCACCTTCTCCTGTGCTTCAGATTGTGGGGTTATTTTTTTAAGGTTTATTTTTAATTTTGTGTGTATGTATGTGCATGTAGGTTTGTGTAGTTGAGTGTAGTGCCTGGGGAGTCCAGAAGAGGGCATCAGATCTTCCAGAGCTACAGGCCGTTGTGAGCCACCTGACGTGAGTGCTGGGAACCAAACTTGTGTACTCATATAGACGTTTAACCAGTAAGCCGTCTCTTCAGTCCATTGTGTGTTTATTTGTATATTTTGTTTTGTTTCACCTGGGCTTAATTAAAAAAAAATAATGGGAAAGGGGAAAATCCAGTGTTTGTTTTCTTTGCCCTTACGGCTACAAAGTGCTTTGGAGATAAAGAGAGAAATTTAGATTACAAGAGTGGCAATTCTTTCTCCTCAGCCCAGCACTTACTGGCCATGAGTCCAGTGGTTAGGGCTGAACACAAAGGCNAAAAGTCACTTTAAAGGTATTGACAGTAGTGGGCATAAGGAACCTGAGAAGGAAAGGGAATCTCTGGGCTGGAATTGGTGCCAAAGGTAACATAAAAATGACTAATCTCCCACCCAAACAAAGCGAAGGACACAGCAGTTTGGTGTGTCACCCAGCTGCTCTTTCTAATGTACTTCTGTGTGCAGCATATCCAAGAGAGCCTGCAACCAGCCCCTCTCCTGTCACTGAAGACAAACAGCCCAACAAGGAAGAAGACAAAGTCACTTAGTTATTTTTCGGTCCAGACCTTCTTAGCCCACAACTGTGACAGGAAGCCACTCTCTTTCCCTCTATCGGTGCTGCTCTAATCCAGGGTCCTCGTGGTGTGCTGCAGCACACAGTAGCNTGTAATTAGTCTGCCCACATTCACACTTGTCTCCTGAGCAGTTTGTTCTCCTCGCCACAGCCAGAATGGTCTTTTACAAAATCCTCTGTTCGNGCTGTCAAGATGGCTCAGCAACAGGTAAACTTACTGGTCTCCAGGCCTGGTGGCCTATATGTGATCCCTAGGATCCACATAGTAGAGGCTCCAGCTAGCTGTCCTCTGACCCCCTCATGACCCTCTCTGGCATGTGTACTTACGCATCACAAATAAATAAATATGTAAACACACACACACATGCACACACACACACACCAGGTCTGATCATGTCAACTCCCTGTGATTAAAACTCTTCACTGACACTGCTCACATGGTAGCTAGTCTTTAAAGTGGCCCAGCTCAGTTTTCATCATATTTTCCCTCATCCTTGCCTGCCCCTAGTCTCCTCATTCACACCATGAGAAGTGACTGTAATAAATGCCTCCCACAGTCGCAGAGGTAATGTACCCTCCTGAGATCTCCATAAGCCCTTCTTTGCCCTCAGATGAGGTCATACTCCACTCTCTGGTCTCATGTAGTACTAGTCAGCAGTGAAGAATCACTTATTTATATCATTTTGTATTGTAGTCTGTTTCCAACACTGTACTGTAAAGCCCAGTTGTGCCATTAACCATCCATTTCACTTGCACTATATTGCTAACAAAGGAAATTCCCTGTAAATACTTGCTGGTTGATTATTTTTGTTTACAGCCTGCCCTGGAAAACAAGATTTCATTTTTTTTAAAAATGTGTTTTAAGAGAAAGAGCAGTGGTCCCAGTTTTGTGTGTGTGTGTGTGTGTGT
>LZPO01008219.1:37233-48962 GCA_001675575.1 Neotoma lepida | reverse complement strand
TGTGTGTGTGTGTGTATGTGTGTGTGTGTGTGTGTATGTGTATTTATTGCAGGTCAGGTTCCCACAGAGGCCAGAAGAGGGCATTAGATAGCCTGAAGTTGGAGTTACAGGTAGCTTACAGCCACCTAATGTAGGTGCTAGGAACCGAACTCAGGTCCTCTGGAAGAGCAACAAGTGCCCTTAACCACTGACCCATAACTCCAGTGCCCCCCAAAAAATCTTTATAGATTTTCATTTGCATATTAATACTAATCATATTCATAAACCCTCCTTCAGGGAAATATTATTTTCTGCCTTGAAAGCAACCTTCCATTTGTCTCACATAGAGCCTAAATAGAATAAATGTCTTTAAAAATGGTAGGATCTATCAGTATGTATTTTAATTTTATAACTATTGCATTTCATATATACTGCTCAATATGTTTGTAGGCTTATTTATTATATATTATTTTTTATTTGAGAAGCATGTAGCTGCAAAATATATTTTGGAAAGGAAAGTTCATAGATTATACTGCCAATCTCAATTAGTGTGCGTTACCTTTTAGCCTCCCCACCCGCTCAGTGCTAGGGATTTAACCAGGTCCCATTTGTGCTAAGCAAGCATGCTACCAATGAGCTACATTTCTCAGGCCTCTTTTTGGTCTTTTCATNTTATCTTTTTATACTGCCATAATCAGACTGTATATAAAAATTTGTATTCTCTTTTCTCCTACAAATTCCTAACTGTTGATTGATCAAAGTATTATGCTGCGTGTGATGTGGGAGATGTGGCCTCTTCATTCTGCTCAGTGCAGTANGCACTGAGGAAAGAACACACTATTGGGCTCCACCGTTGGTGCCTCACACCATCAGAGCACACATCTGGTTCCTTGACAGTATTTAACAGAACAGCAGTTACAAAGCTCCCAGCACTGCCCAGGTGTACTTCTTGTAGTGTCTCCTCTCCTTCTGTGGGACGAAGCAAAACTTGTCTCCACTTCCTCACTATTGTCTCTGATTATTCAGTAACTTGATTATGTACTACATCCTGGAGTTACAGCAGTGAATGAAGGTCTCTGTCTTCTAGNGGGAGAACACAGGCCACACCTCCTAAAGGATAAATGAATGATGGAGGGGTGAATGAATGAATGGATGGATGAGGTGATAAGTTGAATTGTTTAGGAGCAAGAGGAATGAATGAGGTCATAGAGGAGGGCTGCTCTTCTCCAGGATCAGGATAGCATCCTGAGTGGTAACAATGGAGCAGATTCCAAAGGGGAGTGAGGGGGAAGGGTTGTTCCTGGCCGGGGCGGGGGGGCATCAGGTACTGTATTAGTTACTTTCCAGTTTGCTGTGACAAAACACCGTGGTTGCATTTCATTGGGTTTATTAGAAGGTTAGAGTCCATGATGGTAACACAAAGGCATGGCTGCAGGAACAGCTGAGAGTTCACAGCTTGATCCCAAAGTAAAAGACAGCAAAGCAAGCCTGGAACGGTGCCAGTCTTTTGAAACCTCAAAGCCCACNCCAGTGACACACCTCCTCCAACAAGGCCACACTTCTAGTCCTTCCCAAACAGTTCCACCAACTGGGGACCAAGTATTCAAACATGAGCCTATGGGAGTCATTCTCACTCAAACCACCACAGAGACCAAAGCCCTGGAGTTAGACTATGCTTTGTGATTTCAAGTAGTGAAGAGCTAGAGTGAGGGGTGGCTGGGAGCCANAGTGGTCAGGGGTGGGTGGTGACTAAGTNAGATCTCTGGTCTTTCCTGGGAAAGATGAGAAACAGTGGCTAGTGACCAGCCTGCCCCTGCCTGCTGCATTCTCCATTTTCTCTGCCCCTCCTCTGAGGCCCAGTAGTTTTTCCTTTGTCACCACAGGAGGAGTAACCTTGTTCTGGAGTTTGAGGACACATCATTCCCANGAGTAAATGTAAATGAGCTTTGTCCTGTAGTGTCACAAGTCAGATTATGTAACCGCTGTTCCACAGAGCCAGGCACATTACAAGCATTTTAAAAAATGATAGATTTGATGTTTTATTTCCCTACCTGTTAACTCATTTGAGGAAATTGTTCTCTGAAAACAATGACCAAATATATTTTTCAAACTGCATACAACACTTCACCTAATACGGCATCCTGTCGATCTGTAGGTATTAAATGATCTAGAAGCCAGCTTTGTATTTTATCTTGTATTTTTGGTTGGTTTGGAGGGGAGACTAATAATCTTCCTTGAATTGCTTTGTGGTCAGATCCGTCACATGCCAAAGACAGATCCCATTAGCAGGCTTTACACACTTAACAGAAAGAAGTAGCTGTTACAGGTAATCAGTAGTGATTGATTTCTTTTGTTTTCCTTCTATAGGAAGAAAGATCACAGCTTTCCCAGACTGGGAGCAAAAATATGGAATGCGTTGTACCACTGACTGAACACAACCAAATGAACTGTACTGACCATAGTTCAGAAACCAGCAGTTAACAATTTCTTCAGACTTCAACATTGTCCAGCACTTTCCAGAGCAGACTCGTTGTTTACAAGAACTCTTGGCCTCCCAAAGTTAGCAACCTCAAACTTTGTTGATTTAAAATATTTCTGCGAAAGAAAAGTACCCCAGAGCCCGTTCTCCAAAATGGCTATGGATGAGTATCTGTGGATGGTCATTTTGGGTTTTATTATTGCTTTCATCCTGGCATTTTCTGTTGGTGCAAACGACGTTGCCAACTCGTTCGGAACTGCGGTGGGCTCTGGCGTGGTAACCTTGAGACAGGCATGCATTCTGGCTTCAATATTTGAAACCACTGGCTCTGTGCTGTTGGGAGCGAAAGTAGGAGAGACTATACGGAAAGGCATCATTGATGTGAACCTCTACAATAATTCTGTGGAGACCCTCATGGCCGGGGAAGTGAGTGCAATGGTTGGTGAGTAGCTTTAATCTCTGCACCAATGGGAAGTGTGTCCACTCATCTNNCTTGCTCCCATTGCCATTTCAGTAAGTGGAGGGGGCGTCTATGTTTTAACTGTTTGGAAGCTGGTTTAATGATTGTGTTTATGAAAATTTTTCATTGCCTGTACTTTATGATTTTTACAAGCAAGCATCCACTTTCTCAAACTTTTAGCCATTTTAAAATATACTTGAGCCTCAGGATATCACTTGTAGAATATTGCTTTATTGTTTTAGGGATATGTTAAAGTTACTAAAGAATATATATTATATATATAATATTTATATATGCATATAAATCAGTGACTGTTTTAAATTTTACCTATAACCAACCTTGAAAGTTGATTTATATTTTTCTCTAAAGATTTTTCATTGTGTATGATGGAATGTTTCAAAAACATAGATATCATAAAACAATATTTGGGGGGGTTAGGTGTGCCTCTGGACCAGACTGCTTGCCCAGCATGCCTGAGGCCCTGAGAGCAACCCCGAGTACTACAAAAAATTATGGTAGTGTATTTGGGGACCGGTGATATGGCTCAGCGACAGGATCTGTCCTTAGCATGCACAAGGCCCCAGCAATCTCCAGTACCAAGAAAAAAATTGATTAACTTTTGTGGTTTTAGTTTACAATTTAACCTATAATTTCATTATAGTCAACTAAAATTGAGATTTTTAGTTATGAAGTAGCAATGAAAGTAAATTTTATGGTGTGTGTGTGTGTGTGGGGGGATCACCACAACGTGAGGAACTGTATTCAAGGGTCGCAGTGTTAGGAGGGTTGAGAACCACTGCATGAAGGTACTGTGAGGAAGACTATTGAAACTATGGGAGGAATAAAGAGAAACACTGACAGGTTCAGTCCTAGGTGGAGCCCCTCCTCCGATAGAACCTTCTCCTCGTGAGTCTCGGAGGTGAGACGATGCCATCTGCGCCTGCGCCCTGAGAACTCCCTGTGGCAGCCCGTGGAGGAGCTGAGCCGTCTGTCCCTGCTGCTGGTTTTACAGGCAGCGTAGCTTGTCCAGTTTCCACTTTTCCCACCCACGGCCTTTGGCTCCTTATTCAAAGAGTAAAGGATTTTTTACCTCTACTAGAATTTGGGTTTACCAAGGCAATTTGAGGGTTTGTCTGAATAACACGATTGCTTCGGTTTCTCCCTTCTCTGGGTTTGTCCGGGGGTGGTGGTTGCTTCTGCTGTTTCCTTTTTGGTTTGTGGTAAGATGAATTTCAAAGCTCCTTGGGTTAGGAATTTGTATGACTTGCCTAGATTTTAAAAACTGAATTCCTTCCGAGTGGGAGCTGTGAATTTAAGATGACAATGTCACTATTAGGGACCCAAACCGAAGCTAAGTCTGTTGAGAATCCTGAATCCTCCTGTCTTCACTCCACCTTCCTCTCTTGCTGTGTCTTTTCCTTCTGCGCTGTACTCTTCTTCATTCTGTCCACTCCATTTCACTCTGCTCTGTGCTAACTTGCCCTAGACCCAGGGCCTCTGTGTGCCTAAAAGCCTGGTGTTGGAGTTAAGTGGGTTGAGTAGAAGCTACTGTGAATGACACCTGAACTTCCCAAACAATTATCTTTGAGACCTTTGGCTTAGCCCTATAGAAAATCTACCCACTTCATATGAGGTCACCAATGCTTCCAAAACCTGACAGTTCAAATCTGGGCATCTCCTCACCAAACTACCACACTGACAGGACAAACCATTTCTTCAAGCCACCACAAGAAGTGCACTAAGAGCTTTCAAGCCTCCTCACTCTTCACTTCCTGTTCTCACTCAGCACGCTGCCCTTACTCATGCCCACCCCTCACCCTCATGTGACCCTGAACCTTTGTTTGCCTTCTACTTCATCTTCCAGACACCACTTAGTACCTCAAAGGAGCCCGGCTCCCATTTTCCCCGAGTTTCTCTTGGTTTCTTTGTTCCATGGTTCATGCATTTTGCTCTTTGCAGGACGTCATTATCTTATGTTAGAGGACCTTTCTTCAGTTTTCTTCTTGCCGTGCATATGGCTCTATATCCCTTCAGCAGTGCCCAAGGGTGAGGTGGCTCCTGCCCGTGGGCTGGCCCCCGTGCAAACATGCCTCGTCTGCTGCTCCTTCACTCTTGTCTTCCCATGATCTCCATCTCTCATTGTAATTTATAAAGTCAGCAAGAACAATGATGGCAGCTCTCAGGAAGGAAAATTTAGTCTGAGTGCGACAGACAGGGTGAGTTCAGACCATCATCTTACTTCACTAGGTTAACTTTATAAGAATATTATAAAACCACAAAGTTTATACTTCTACATTACAGTTCTGGCCTAGGACACATGATCCTGACTCTGGTAAGGCAACCAGTCGCNNCNGATCCAAGTCACAGAGGTGGGGCCTAGGGAACTGTCCAGNNAAAGGCAGGTGCTACCCTGGGAGACTTGACACCTTCTGGTAGCACATGGCTGATTCCTTCTTCACTCAACACACACTTCAGAGATGTATATGGCGCCACACCCAGCCTCGACTCAAAGGTCAGCATGCCTGGCCTTCGTTGGAGCAGCTGTCCACTTTGCCTCATACACTAAGACCTATGTGGCCTTAGATGAACCTTCGCCACTCAGATATCTTTGAAGAAAAGGCCAGGGGACTGCTTAAGGACACTGCTGCTGCCAGGCAACCTGATTTTCAGAGTTAACATTTGGGGTTAGTAATAGTCCGTGTTATCAGCGTAGCCCTGTTGTCTTACTTTCTGTTTGCCCTTCTTAGTAACTACCGNTGAAAGGGCTGTCTCCCAGCTGACACTCTCAGTGCTCTCTCCCGTGTAGGACCTGCTTGTGAAAATATCTCCAGTGACCTAGAGCCTAGAAAAACATCAAGCCTAGAACACAAGGCCAAATGCAGAGCTCCCAATATTGCAAGCAAGATCTGAGAGAGATGCCCAACTTCGGGTTATACCCAATTTCAGGTCAACTAGCTGTTATTTTTCACATGTGTGGCAAAAGCCAAGNGGCAACGCATGTTACTCTTTCTTACATGGACTAANATGGCATGTTAGTTTGTCTCTAGCTTGTCTCATTATAGACTACAAAACAGAAGAAAATTTCCTCCCTATGTAGTGTCTTTTTAGAAATCTTATTATGTGGAATGTCTTAATTTCTTGCTTATTGTAGCCAGACTTCACAGAAGAATGACTCATCACTGACACCCTCACCCTCATGTGATATCTGGTAATCACTCTGAGTGATTTCTATCAGGTTGTTGGTGCTTTGTAAGAAAACAATCCATAGAAAATTAAACTCAGGGTATCTTAGTTAAGGTTTCTATTGCTGTGAAGAGACACCATGACCACAGCAACTCTTATNAAGGAAAACATTGGGGCTTGCTTACAGTTTCAGAGGTTTAGTTCATTATCATCTTGGTCGTATGCAGGCAGACATGGTGCTGGAGAGGTAGCTGAGAGTTGTGCATCTTGCAGAGGCAACAGGAAATGGACTTGGACACTGGGCATGACTTGAGCATATNTGAGACCTCAAAGCCCACCCTACAGTGACACATTTCCTCCAACAAGGCCACGCCTACTCCCAACAAAGCCACACCTCCTAATAGNGCCACTCCCTATGAGCTTGGGGGAGGGAAATANGCATTCAAACTACCATACAGGGGCGTAATGTTACAGATGCCCTCTCCCTGCCAGGTAGCTAAGATGTTGTATTGAGTATCTGGGGTTTTAACTCATCTTTCCGTCTATAGGTTCAGCTGTTTGGCAGTTGATCGCATCCTTCCTGAGACTTCCGATCTCAGGAACTCACTGCATAGTCGGCTCTACCATAGGCTTCTCACTTGTGGCCATCGGTACAAAAGGAGTGCAGTGGATGGAGCTTGTCAAGATTGGTAATTGGCATCTTCTTTTACCTTTAGCAAGTAAAGTTTGCCCTCTCTAGAGTAAGTCTTATTAAAAGTTACTTTTACAATACTTTTCCTGCAAATGTTAAGGTCTAGAAGACCTGTACTGTATAGGTAGGTAATGCANTTTCCTTCCCAGTGTCTGTTAGTGGATCCACTTCACTGNCATGTGTNAGCTTTAACTCCATTCGTACTGTGTTACAGCATCATCTAGCTTTTGGAATCAGTATCTCATTTTTCCTTGCCAAGCAGAAGAAAAATTGATTTCACTGAAATCACCATAGCAGTCGGAGAAAGACTAGGCCTAGGCCCAAGTGAGGAAAAGCCTTAAATCCAGGAGTCAATGTTTATAAGGTCATGGGGAAGCCTCAGAATGAAGCCGGTGTTGTTTACTTCACTGAGTCACAAGCTGCCCAGGTCCGCCCCCTGGAGGAAGCACTGTGGTGTTCCTCCCCACAGGGGTCCAGCTACACTTAGCTAGTGAGAATCCTCTCAGGGCCCACTCAGAATGGAAAGTACCATGTCGGTCCTGCAGGTTGTTCATGGTTTCCTAGAACCATCCTAGCCTTAGGAGCTGTAGGTCATAATGGACCCCTGGCCTGCCAATCAGAGGCGCAGGCCGCCATGAAAATCACCTTATGTCCCAAAGCTTATGGGATAACAGCTCCCAGCTCTAGCCCATTAGAACTACCTGAGGGAGCAATCCACACCCGATCTTACTGCGTACCTCCGGAAGTCTGGGTGTGGGGCCAGAGCATCACTGCTGTTTGGAAACTCCCAGGTGGTTTCTGGGTGTAGCCAGAACTGAGAAGCACCCGGTAGAGGCTNACACCAGATTTCTAGTCATTGGATGTGAGGAATGAAAGCACCAAGCTGGATGTGGGTAAAGGAAATAAAACATGACCCACTTTATATGTAACACTTGCTGTTGGGACAAGACTCCACATGTATTGATAAAAGCAGCAAGCAAGTGGCTTAGATCAGTGGTTCTCAGCCTTCCTAACGCTGCGACCCTTTAAGACATACAGTTCCTCATGTTATGGTGACCCCCCCCCACCATAAAATTGTTTTGTTGCTACTTCGTAACTGTGATTTTGCTGTTATGAATCATAATTTTATCATAATGTAAATATCCGATCCAATATACAGGCCAGCTGCCATCCCAAGGTGTCATGACCCACAGGTTGAGAACCCCTGGCTTAGAGGGAAATAATTTATAAAAAGAAGCTCGAGTTTGGGAACCTCAGTAACCCACCGATATAGCCGGCTATATGTGACTGTGTTTGGGCCTGAGGAGAGCTGTACATGAGGGAGGGCTCCCTTAGCTCTGACACTGGCAAACAGTTTTGGTAATATGTGTTAATAGAGGCACTATATTGCTTCTTGTTGTATTGTTTAAATATGCTTGTGTGTACATCTTAACATTCACTGGCTGTCCCTTTTTGATCATTCAGTTGCTTCCTGGTTTATATCNCCACTTCTTTCTGGCTTCATGTCTGGGGTGCTGTTTGTGCTAATCAGGATGTTCATTTTAACAAAGGTAAGTGAGGCTGCCTTANAAAAATTAATTTTTTACTAAATTTTAGANCTAATTTAGGTACTGCTTAATAGAAACTAGCCACAGTAGTTTGGTGAGAGAATTGGTTTTTCATTGCCGGGTTGCACTGGAGTTTGAGTAAGAGGGTTATCATGAGTCGTCAGAAGCCACAGTGAAGGGCCAAGCCTTGCCAGTGCCTAGCACACAAATGGTACTTCATGGCTCTATAATTTAGTTCGTTAGCTGACACTCCCAGAAAATGGGCTCAGACCTCAAAAATGAAAGGTGATTATTTCCTGGTTGTGAAACAGAATATAACAAAAGTGTTAAGATTTTGAAATTGAATTGTTAATTAAAAACAGCTGAATAATCTCCTTACTCAATANAAAAGTGTTGTCCTAGTCTGGGTGACTNNGGCTGNGATGGACACTGATGGACACCATAACCAAAGCAACATGGGGAGGAAGGGGTTGTTACACTTCCAGGTCACAGTTCTTCACCGAGAAGTCAGGATAGGAACTCAAGCAGGGCAGGAACCTGGAGGCAGGAGCTGATGCAGAGGCTATGGAGGGGTGCTGCTTACTGGCTTCCTCTGTGNGGCTTGCTCAGCCTTTCTTACAGAACCACCTCCTCGGGGTTAGCCCCACCCACAATNGGCGTGCCCCTCCTCCATCAATCACTAATTAAGAAAATGCCCTGCAGGCCTGCCTTCAGCCTGATCTTATGGAGGCAATTTCTCTATTGAGGTTCNCTGTAGCTTGTGTTGTCAAGTTGATGTAAAAGTGCCAGCACAGATGCTTTTCAATTTTTTTTAATGGAGAAACACTGGCTTAATTGAAGAGGCTAAAAAAAGAAACATAGAAATCTATTTTGTCAAAACAAAACAAAAAACCCAAAAGATTGAAATTAGAATTTTCTGGGCATGGTGGCCTCTCATCCCTACACTTGAAAACGCAGAGGCAGGCCGATTTCTATGAGTTCAAGGCTAGCCTGATATACATAGTGAGTTCCAGGCCAGCCAAGGATACATGGTGAGATCCTGTCCAAAAAAAATAAAATNAAATGAAATGAAGTTTTAAAATAGAAGAATTTATTGAGATCAATATTCTGGCAAAAAAAATGTGATTGTTTTTTCTATTTTGACTATCAAAGGGCTTTGTTTCTTTTCTAACTATATTTTATTCTTTTTTTTNAAAGATTTATTTATTATGTATACAGAAGAGGGTGCCAGATCTCATTACAGATGGTTGTGAGCCACCATGTGGTTGCTGGGAATCGAACTCAGGACCTGTGGAAGAACAGTCAGTGCTCTTAACCTCTGAGCCACCTCTCCAGCCCCATATTTTATTCTTTAATTTTTATATATCATATGTACTTTGTGACATACAATATTATATTTGATGCTTGTANACAATGTATAATGATCCAAGCAGCATTTCCATCAGCTCAGATTATGATTTCTACCTAGGGAGGAGAACATTAAAACTTTTAACTCTAGTCACTTCAAAATAGATAATGGATTGTCACAGACTGCAGTGACCTTGTGGTATGTGTCACATTAGAAGTGACACTGTGTGGCTTCCTATCACTGTGAGAAAATACCTAAGATAAACAACTTAGGAGGAAGTAGGTTATTTGGGCCCAGGATATCCAAGGTTTCAGCCCATGGTTATCTGTCTCTCTTGCCTTGTGCCAGTGACAGCCCCGTTCATCATGCAGAGGGGATGATTTCACTTGTGGTCCTGGGTTCAGGTCTCCACTCTGTCTGGGTTCAGGGCCCTTCCCCCCATAGTCTAGCTTCCTCCCCTGTATCCCATCTCTGACAGGTTCTTCCATCTCCTCTTAGCACCTCAGGGGACATACAGGATCCAAGTTACAGCATACTACTTTCCTGTCTAGCTTTATTTTTGTAGCTGTATGCTTTCTTTGTTCCCTCCTTGGTCCCTTTCCTACCTGTAGTGACCTTAATTCTACTCTGTCCTTGGATGTGATCAACTTTTATTCTGAAGATAAATACATGCAGTACTTTTCTTTCCATGCCTAGCTTATTCCATGTTACATAATGTCATCTAGTTCTACCCANGTTATTGGTAAGTGACAGGATGTCATCCCTTTATGGATGAATAATATTCCATATTATATAATATGTATCACATTTTTTAGCTCTTTGATTCATCTTTGGACACTTGGTTGACTTGTTAAAATACTTGATAAGCTATAAAGCCTTTTAACTTTATTTTATTTATTATTATTATGTGTATATATAATTATATGTGTGTGTGTGTGTGTGTGTAAGAGAGAGAGATTTGGGGGCACATGTGCACAGCATGTGTGGAAGTCACTCTCTACTTTTATGTTCTTTCTGGGATTTGAACTCAGGTTGTCAGGCATGCACACAAAGCACTTATACCCACTGAGCCATCTCACCAGCCCTTAAAGCCTACGTTCAATAGTTGTGTTACACATTTGTCTTCCCTAGTCACAGTTCCACTTTTTGCTGTTTTCAGTTAGNAACATGGCCAGGTGTGGTCTGAAAATATTAAACAGAAAATTCCACAAATAAAAAATGTGTGAGTTTTACATTGCATGCCACGAGAGTAATGTGGTGAAATCTCATCCCATCCAATGCCACCTAGCACAGGANGAGACCTTTCCCTTTGTCCAGCATATCCATGTCGTATTTATGACCNACTGTTGATCTCCTGTTAGCCATCCCCGTTACGGTAATACTGGGTTGAAGAAACTTATGAGGAAGCCCAATGCTGCCTCCTTTGCCTCACTCCATCTCATCACACAGGGACTGTATCGTCTCACTTCATCACTAGAGGAAGAAGGGGAAGTGTGGCAAATAAGATATTTTGAGAGAGAAAAGATATTCACGTAACTATACACATATATAGTCATAATTGTTCTGTAACTGGGTTACTATTACTCTCTTCCTGTACCTCACAGTAAATCTGTCACGTGCATGTGTGTGTGTGTGTGTGTGTGTGTGTGTGTGTAAAAATAGTATATGTAGGGTTGGGTTTCAGGCGTCTCCTGGAAGCCTTGGAATGCCTTCCACATGAATCAGACAGAAGAGCTACACTAAGGACATACCTTCCTTCCTCTGTGTGTTGCTTGAAAACATAACTCTGTTTTCTTAGTATTGACTGTCAGCCACTGAAGNATTCATTCCCTTGAATAAGCACAGACTTTGTCATCACTGGGTCTCAGCATTCTTTCTCTGGGCTAGGACTGGCCACATTAAGGTTAGTTTACATCTTGGCTACTTCCCCGTACTGTTTCCTCTGCCTAGACTGTATCCTCAACCAGAACACTCCTGTGAGTTTCCCGATGACATTTCCCAGGGCACCTCTCCTATCCCAGAGTCGGAAACTTCCTCCTTCC
>LZPO01008219.1:0-21936 GCA_001675575.1 Neotoma lepida | reverse complement strand
ATGTTCACATTTTAATATTTATTCATTTTATTTTTTTTAATTTTTTTTTAATATTTATTTTTAAAAGGAAAAGAATGCATTTCCAAAATCTGTACTTAATTCCTTATTTCCTCTAGGCAAATTAGAAAAAGAGCGCGCTTTGTCGCGCACTTCTGATGAAAGCCTCAGTAAAGCCCAGGAGGTGGAGTCCCCCTTTAAGGAGCTCCCTGGTGCCAAAGCCAGCGATGACAGTGCTGTGCCCCTCACGAGCCCAGCTGGGGAGACTGTGGGGCCCTCTGAAGGCACATCAACAGGGAACCACCCCCGGACAGCCTATGGTAAGGCTAACTTGGAGAGCTTGGGTACAACATGGGAAGCCCTCTGGAGGTAACCAGCCAGGCTGAGCATGGGTACAAAAGTGTCCCCAAATTTCATATTGTTGTACTGTTTTGGTGGACAAGGATCTAACCCAGAGCCATGTACATGCTAAGCATGTGATTTTCCACTGAGTGCCATACCCCCCACCCTAAATAAGCATCTCCTAAATGATTTTCAGGACGGGCACTTTCCATGACTCATGGCTCTGCAAAGTCACCCATCTCCAACGGCACGTTCGGCTTTGAAGGCCACATGAGAAATGACGGTCATGTTTATCACACTGTACATAAAGACTCNGGGCTCTACAAAGACTTGCTGCACAAAATCCATGTAGACAAAGGCTCCGAGGAGAAGCCCGCTCAGGAAAACAACTACAGGCTGCTTCGGCGGAACAACAGCTACACCTGCTACACGGCAGCCATCTGTGGCATGCCGGTGCATACCACCTTCAGAGCCGCCGACNCCTCTTCTGCCCCCGAGGACAGCGAGAAGCTGGTGGGCGACACAGTGTCCTATTCCAAGAAGAGGCTTCGCTATGACAGCTACTCCAGCTACTGCAATGCAGTNGCCGAGGCCGAGATCGAGGCTGAAGAGGGGGGCGTGGAAATGAGGCTGGGCTCTGAGCTGGCGGATCCTGACCAGCCTCACGAGGACCCCACGGAGGAAGAGAAGGAGGAGAAGGACACTGCAGAGGTCCACCTGCTGTTCCACTTTCTCCAAGTCCTCACTGCCTGCTTTGGGTCCTTTGCCCATGGTGGCAATGATGTGAGGTGAGTATCTTTATTCATTTAACAAATACACAGTAANCGTCTACTACATGCTGGGAGACAGAAGGCCCTGCCACTGGGCAAAGGGGAGCACAGACAGGAAGCAAGCATAGAAGTACCCAGAATGCACGAGAGAGTAGAAAGGGGGTCACAGTGATAAATCAGCTAGCTGCATGGGGAGGATCACTGAGCAGAGTCTAAACGAGGGTGAGCGAACCGGCCATGTGACCCGTTGCAGGAAGAGCAAACAGGAGATGCAAAGGGTGCAGTGGAGCATGCTGGACTACTCTGCAAAGAGCAGGAGACCTTGGACAGGGGAAAGAGGAGAGTGTGAATCAAGTCATGGTACTGTCATGGAGAAACGTGAAGGAACTTTGTTCTGCTAGGCAAGGTAGTGTGCAGCTCTGAGTCCTAACTGCTCTGTAGGCTGAGGCAGGATGTTTGCCTGGTCCCAAGAATTCAGGACTAGCCTGGACAATGCAGCCAGACCCTGTCTTAGAAATAGTTGTTCAGGGGCTGGGGAGATGGCTCAGCAGTTAACAGCAATTGACAATCTNGCAGAGGCCCTGCTCAGTTCCCACCCCCATGTGATGGCTCACAACCATCCTCAATTCCAGTTGCAGGGGATCCAGTGCCCTCTTCTGGCCTACANGGGCACCAGGCATGCACAGGGTGCCCAGCCATACATATCAAGAAAAATATACACTTAAAATAAATAAATACTTTAAATCTTTAGTGAAATAACTTTTCGGAAGAAGGAAGTTTTCACTCTGAGAGAAGAGGGACCACTGGAAGGGCCGATAGGCTAATGGACTATGCATTTAACAGGATCCCTCTGGCTTATTCCCTGACTGTGCTGAGGGGATAGAGAGCAGTTAAGATGTTACTAACAATGATCCAAGAAGAAACAGCAAGCCTTGAAGCAGAGAGATGGTACAGTAGCCAGGGTCTGGATATATTATTTTGAATGTGGGACCAATGGAATTGATAACCAGTTAAGACCAGTCGTTCTCAACCTTTCTAAGGCTGTGACCCTTTAATTCAGTTCCTCATGTTGTAGTNACCCCCCAAACATAAAATTATTTTTGTAGCTACTTCATTACTGTAACTTTGCTACTGTTATGAATTGTAATGTAAATATCTGATATGCAGATGGTCTTAGGCTGTGAAAGACCCACGGGTTGAGAACTGCTAAATTAGACACAGGTGTGAAGGAAGNAGACCTAGCCCAAGGATTTTGGCTCTAACGAATCTGAGGATGAGTTACCATGCTGGGAAGTACGACCCAGAAAGGGCTGCTTTGGGGCTAAGCAGTTAAGAGTTCAGATTAGACATAGACCTGAAGATCCTTGTAACATCTAAATGACAGCCAAGTTAGCACCAGCTGGGTATGNCTGCACTCGGGAAGGATCAGGCTGGGTACAGATGATGCCCGTAAGGCAGAGGTGCTGGGGAGGAGTCCTGGGAGCGANGGAAGGAAAGGAAAGAAGCGGCATGGACGCCCTGAGCCCTGTAGCTTCACGGAGTGAGATGGGAGACAGCCGGCTCTTTGTGGGTAGTTAGCAGTCACTGGATCACATCCATGCCTCTTAAGTCTTTTCTCTGTTCATCTTTTAAAAGTTTGACTTCAAAGATGCT
This sequence comes from Neotoma lepida, assembly GCA_001675575.1. NCBI lineage: Eukaryota > Metazoa > Chordata > Mammalia > Rodentia > Cricetidae > Neotoma > Neotoma lepida. The sequence goes on along the minus strand of LZPO01008219.1, from coordinate 19,174 downwards.
TTCAAAACGTCAAACAACAGTTTGCTATTGTACACCTTATACCTGTGTATAAGTTTCCATACCTAGAAAGGTGAAGAACAGAATCAGCATATTGCCGATAGGAAATGTATACGTAACCTCTTTGGGATGGGGCTGGAGTTCAGTGAACCTTGCTTGCCTAGAATGTGGGGAGCCATTCTGTGTAACACTCATTAACAACACTGCAGTTAACAACAACCCTGTTGCTTTGCTTTTATCCCCTATAAGATAGGCACGACAGTGCCTCCCTTAGAAGATGATATGGCCCAGTGACACNTGGTCCTCATCTATTACTTGTCACTGTCCCCAGAAACACCAGTGATACCATATTAATGCAACAACATCAAAGTGTCCTGTGCCGTGGACAAGAGTGTTGTGGGGACTGCTGCCTTTTGGGAGGCCTGCCCTGGTAGACCACTGCCTTGGAGGGCCTCTAGTGAAGGGGTCATCGTCTGAGGGTCTTTCTAGAAGGGCTGCCTGGCAGGGGACAGAATGAGGAACTACTTTCCTCCATTGGTATCTTGTGAGAAGGGCTAGGGGTAGGCCCTGTTAGCTTTCAGCTGGCACTTGTCCTGATAGTGTGTGCGTGCAGCTTCCTGTGTAGTAAGCAGTATAGGTGGTGGGAAAGGACAAGCATGTGTAAGCAGCCTCCACCTGCAGCACCATGGCCATGGCATTCTCCTGTAACGGAGGGACAGTGCCCGGCTTCTGAGAATGCCATGTTGTAAGAATTGTGCTAGCAGTGGTGTCCGTGCCCACCGTGTGAGGGCACGTGTGAGGACTGACTCATCTCTTCAGGCTAGGAGCTAGAGTAAGGCCGTGGAGACGGCAGTGGAAATGGAAAGGCATTTGCCACAAAAGGAAAGAGAAAAAGGAAAAGAACTTGGTTGTCAGCTGGGTGGTGGTGACACACACCTTTAATCCCAGAACTCGGGAGACAGAGGCAGAGGCAGACGGATCTCTGTGAGTTCAAGGCCAGCCTGGTCCAGGATAGCTAAGGCTACACAAAGAAACCCTGTCTCAAAAAATCAAAATAATAATAAGAATAATAATAAGAAGAAGAATAACTTGGTTGTTGTGTTTACTCCACATGATTTTTANGTGCCTTTTCACAACCATGTAATTATACTTACTCTGTTTAACTCTACCTAAAATGGCTAAGATGGCAAATTTTCTGGCATGCTATTTATATCAGTAAGTCATTTTATCACCCCAGATTCTATGAGTAAGCTACAAATACAGTGAGATTTAGCTAATTTTCAAAATGAGAAGTCACTATATAGTGTACATAGGACCATGCCTTTATATAATTAACCTCCCTCCCCCCCCTTTTTTTTTTTTTTTTTTTTACCAGCAATGCAATTGGTCCCCTCGTGGCTTTGTGGTTGATCTACGAACAAGGTGCAGTTATGCAAGAAGCTGCGACCCCAGTCTGGCTGCTATTTTACGGAGGAGTTGGGATTTGCACAGGTCTCTGGGTTTGGGGGAGAAGAGTGATCCAGACCATGGGGAAGGACCTCACTCCAATCACACCATCCAGGTGAGGCCTGCACAGGTTAGGTCTACAGAGACAGGGCTTCGAGGTGGGGCTCACTGCAGAGAGTGAGTCAACATACAGAGCTTTTTTGTCTTAGTTAGCATTTCTATTGCTGTGAAGAGACACCATGACCACGGCAACTCTTATAAAGGAAAACAATTAATTGAAGTGGCAGCTAACAGTTTCAGAGGTTTAATCCATTATCATCATGGCAGCGTGCAAGCAGACATGGTACTTGCTACATCTTCATCCAAGGGCAACAGGAAGTGGACTGTGACACTGGGAGTAGCTTCAGCATAGGAGACCTCAAAGCCCACAGTGACACACTTCCTCCAACAAGGCAACACCTACTCTAACAAAGCCACACCTCCTGATAGTGCCATTCCCTATGAGCTTATGGGGGCCAGTTACATTCAGTGTACCACATGTCTTGTGCTGCTCTTCTGTAGTGATAGTCACAGTGAGAAAGGGCAGAGGGACCCCTCCGTACCTCACTCTCCACCAGTCAGCCCCTTCCTCACATACCCCCCTGCTGCCGTCTACACTGGCACCAGGGTGGAGGCAGGAAGACACTGAAGCAGAGCAACAGGGAAAACTAGGAGACTGCTGTAGTTCCTGATCTATCCAGATGTTCTAATGTCGTGTTAGGTCCAGAGAGTAGGTGCAAAACACAGGCGCCAGCTTGAGCCTGAGGCCTGCCTTTCTCCAGAACTCTCTAGCCACACCCACTGTCCTACTCTTGGACCTGTCTGGTGTCTTTTCTGTGTTAGTTGGTTTTCTGTTGCCAATACAAAACACCTGAGGTAGGCAGTGTAGAAAGAGAAAAGGTTCACTGTGGCTCACACTTACAGGTCTTGGTCCGTTCTTGTCCTTATTCTTCAGATGGATACAAAAGTTCACATCACGGGGAGAGCCTGTGTCACAGGGAAAACAAACAAACCCACCTCACAGCCAGGAGGCAAAAGCAAACATCAGAAAGGCCAGAGTTGTACACCCCTCAAGGATATGCCCGTGACCCAGACACCCCCTTATATCACTCTCAATAGCAGCATCCTAGGGACCAGGCCTTTGGCATGGGCCTTTGGGGGACAGAAACTCCAAGACATGGCACCTGCCTGTCCCCCAAATTTTCAAGCCCTGAGATCTCACCTGTCCTCCAGGATTTGGGAGCATGTACCTCTGCTGTCCTCAGTGGGGTCTGAAGTGTCATTCTGCTGAGTAGCCTTTGGATGTGTTGCAGGTTAAATAACAGATCTCAGCTTACAGAGTACAACTAAAATTCAGAACTCTCAGTTGTAGGAAATCTTTTTTCTATTTCTTTTTAAAACATATTAGGGGTTTGTGTTTCCAGTTTCCCATCCTTAAAAATCCATTTTAACAAAAGATTGTTTTAGAAGACTAAATTGAAGAAAAATTGGTCATCTGAAGGTTCCTTTTTTGTTTTAAGTTCACACTTTGAAGATGAGAACCTAGTTGTTCCNGTGCCCCTTTAGGAACGAGCAATTTATCGTCTTAANTGCGCAGCAGGAATTTCTGACCCAGTTCCACACTTCNGATTGGAAAACATGTTAGGAAAACAAGGTCACTGGATGTCAGCTGCACAGCCCAGTGCCCCGCTGTGAGCAACAGTGTCTTCTTCTCCTAATGGTCATCTGGCTCAGGCAGCAGTCCATAACCAGCTTACAGAATGTTCTGGCAAGACTCCTGCAGCCACGGGGTGTCGGCAAGGCCACACAAAGAGCTCCTGTGACGTTTGTCTTTCTGTTGCCCCCACAGTGGCTTCACTATTGAACTGGCCTCTGCCTTCACCGTGGTGATCGCCTCCAACATCGGACTTCCCGTCAGCACCACACACTGCAAGGTAGGTCTCTGCCAGCCAGAGACTGCCGTTTGGAGGGGTGGCAGATTAGTCCAGCAGCACCAGGGGAATCTGAAAAAAGCTGCTAAACTTTGCGTGGTTGCTGTGGGACTGCCTGCCAGGACATTGTTGAATAGCGAGGAGGAGGAAGCAGGGGTGGTTGGTTCCCTAGAATGCCCCTCTCCTAATCCTTCCTGATCCCCGGCATGGCACCTGTTGTTGAGGCTTTGCTTTCTGGGCACCAGTGGGAGAGNTTCCNTTTGCCCTGTGCCCCTCACTATCCCACCTACATCTCCTTCTGAAGTCATGTGTGCACCAAGCATGTCTGTAGGTTCACCAGGGATTTTACCATTCAGTTCCTGCCACTGCACAGAACTGACCTTANCAGTGGGACAGAAACAAAAGTAGACAAAAATTACTTCCGAGCAATTAGAAGATGTGACTACTTCTGGTTTTCCCTTACATGATGTTGAGAGTTGACTCTGTTGCCTTAGAGGGGCAGGAGGTAGCTCCTGGTGCTGCTGTGGTGTTCCGTCCTGTCATTCACAGCTGACAGCTGAGAAAATTGGGGCTTTCAGGATTGAGCCACTTTCCAAAGGTCATACAGCTTACATACGATAGGAGCAGGGATCAGATCTTCAGNTAGTGTTCTATCCCTCCTAATNGTGGCCAATTAGTAAACATCACCATAACAACCAACTTGACTCCAATGTATGAGGCAGGTGCCCACTGGACACTGTTGGAAGTGCAGTGTGAGTGTTGACTCAGTCGCTCAATGCAAGAACCTTCTGAGGAGAATACTAGCATCTCCCCAGTCTTACAGATGTGGGAATTGAAGCACAGAAGGGTTAAGAAGCATTTCCCACCTAGGGGCTAGCATGGTGCTCTGCCATCCCTAGTTCAAGGGAGGAAGGCAAGGAAAGATTGGCACACCCACCATTCGGCATCTGAGACTGCTCCAATTTCGATTGTTTTTAAAATGAAGAAAGGGTCTCGCGATGCAGCTTAATGATAGAGTATGTACCTGGCACAACAGAGGCCTTGAATTCAATCCATAGTACAACAAAAAAATAAAATAAAATAAAAGCTATCAAAGAAGCAAAGGTTCACCGAAATACTTCAAACAANACAAAACCGTGTGGACTATGAAAAGTGACCGTCTCCCCAATCATCACCCCATTTTAGTTCTCTGTGCTGTTCGGGACTACTACTGAGGAAGTACCCTAAAATATATGCTCTCCCAAGGAAAAGGCATTTAGCTTTTCACTTTTCTATTACATTTATTTAGTGTGTGTGTGTGTGTGTGTATGTGTGTGTGTGTGTGTATACAACATTCATGTGGAGATCAAAGGACAACTGAGGAGTCTGTTCTCTCCTTCCATCATGTAGGTCTCCGGGATTGAACTTGGTTTGTTGGCCTTAGAGGCAAGCACCTTTCCCCACNNAGNCATCTCAGCTGNCCACTTTTCACTGTTTTGTAGGCATAAACAGTCACACCTGCCTGACTTTTCTAGCTGTTGAGACTCCCCTATTAACCGTCTCCTCCNCACTACTGGAAAGTACTACACCAGATAGTATGATTGTGCTAATCACATGAAACTCTAGAATATAACTCACAGCCAGTGGAAAACTACTGCCTCCAAGTTCTAACCTCTCTAAAGGGGGCTTGATTAGAGCTATGGAGGACAGTGAGAGTAGAGAACATGAATGTCGAAGTGCCTTACATACGTGTGTATGAAAATATCACAGTGAACCCATTGTGTGCACATATACACATACACTGGTTTTAAAGCTAAACTCTTAGGACAGGCGTGGTGGTGCACACCTTTAATCCCAGTGCTCAGGAAGCAGAGGTGGGCAAAGTCTCTTGAGTGTGAGGCCAGCCTGGTTTATAGAGCAAGTTTCAGGCCAGCCAGCCAGGGCACATAGTGAGACCCTATCTCAAAAAAAATTAATTAGTTAATGAATTAGAATAAAAATTAAACTTTCATTTTCATCTTAAAGTATAATTTGCCCAATATTTTATTAAGAGATTTGTATCTAATTTGCACAAGACCTTAACAAAGAAATATGTATGNTATTGTTATCAAATATCTATACTAGTCACACAATCAGTTTTGTTTCCTTGGAATAATAAGCAATATAAGTTGTTGACATGAGTAGGTCCTTCACGTGGGACCACAGTGGGATGTTATGTGCAGAAAGACCAGATAAAGTAAAACTGCTCACATCCAAGATGAAAATACAAAAATCTAGAGCTCGATTATCAACAACAGCCAGTTAGAAAGTATAACAAATGGGGGAAAGCACAAACAGAAACTACATAGTTGCAGGGGAGCAAAATAGTTTTATCCTAATTCTANTGAGAAACAGGGCTGTTGAGATGGCTCAGTGNGGAAAGGTACTTGTCACCAAGCCTGAGAACCTGAGCGCTAACTCTAAGACTCACATGGTGGAAGAAGAGAAATGAGTCCCCAGTGTAGGCCTGATTCCCACACACGTGCTATGGCATGTGCACACTCACATAAATGTAATATAAATAAATATAAATATTTTAAAATTGTAAGGAAATGTAAGGAACGTCTGTGGAGAAGAGCCAAGCATATGCTGAAAGGTAGAAGGAAGTTGGGGCATGCCGTTGATGGTAAAGAGTATAGTCACATTCCTCAGTGCTGCCCAGCAGAAATGTTCTTGGGACTTCACAGGATGAGGCTAGTTTCACAGCATAGATTATGAAGATATAAAATGATCTCCTNAGAAAACTAATGAGGAAGGGTTAATGGTACATGACACACGTATTGATAGCCAAAAGGTCAGTGTTGGTGAAGGTCTGTCCTCGGTGTCTCACCTTTGAATATGATGTTTCTGCCTCTACAGGTGGGCTCAGTGGTAGCTGTGGGCTGGATTCGCTCTCGGAAGGCTGTGGACTGGCACCTCTTCCGGAACATATTTGTGGCCTGGTTCGTGACTGTTCCCGTGGCTGGATTATTCAGTGCTGCTATCATGGCTATCTTCATGTATGGAATCCTTCTATCATAGGTGTGACTTTGTTTCTCCCAGTCGGTGAATGGCTATAGGGATAGTCTANCTGGGTGTGTGTATTCACACCTCTTCCACCCCTACTCTTTGACACATACACACCCCTCCCACATACCTTCCAGATAACGGTTTCATGCCACACACTGCTTCCCCAGGCCACAGAAGTTCATCTTCCAGAATTAACCTAACTACTGTACATAGTAGTATATATCAAACTGATATTGTGATGACAAAATGTGGTGCCGTTACATATATTATAGTGTACCTAGAATATGTAGCATTTATTTCAAACAAACTCAGAATGAAAGTGGAGTGTATTGCCCAGAATGCAATATTCTGCTAACTGTATATAATGATTTCAGCGCTGGCAAGTGTTAAAAACTTCGAAAGTGTAGGTTATGAAATCCTTGTTTAAATATACTGTAATATGAGTGAGATACAGTATACTTAATACAAACATGGGCAAGTTCTCAGGCCCTTGTGTGGTTGCATAATGCTGGGACAGGTGTTCACAAGTGCTTTCCCTGAAGAATGTGTTCATAAGGTGTGTATGAGTTACTGTGTAATACATCACTATTGCTTTTGTAAATACTTAAAACTGTAATTTTAATGCTATGCTTCCCTTGTACTTTACTGATTGGAGAATTTTAGAAAGTACCAAAGATATTAGGGGATAAATTGCCAGTATTATATCTTCATGTTGTTTGTTTCCCTTCCCACTGGCCACTGCAGTGAACCTGGTCCACCAGCCAGGCAAGCTCTTCACTCAGCCAGAGCAGTGTGTGTGGTTGGGAGCACCAGCCGCCTATCAGCAGCAGCCACACTACTGCCATACCAGGTCCTGGTAAGCTAGTCCAGTGGTCTTTCACTGTCACCAGCGTGGACAACATACAGCAATGGGGGTGTATAATTAAACACTACATACATATCAAGTCCAATTCCAGTGTCCCTCCCTGTTCTGCCCTGTAGCCTGAAACGCGGAATTCTTGTCGCAAACATTAAAGCCAGCGAGGCTTTTGATGCGCCTGGATGCTGTGAAACTTGGGGCCGAGCGGGGAATATTAGAAAGGACGCTGGGCTTGGGGATTTTTGAGGCCTTTTCTGTGTAGAGCATCTGAGGTCCTCCTGTAGAGCCACTATTGTCTTCTGATGGTGAGAGAGACAGTATGACTAAAATGTTAAGAGCCTGAAACCATGGAAATGCTGCTAATATTTTTATATTGACATACATTTTCACGGTACTTCATTGTAATTTTTCATTAATCAACCATATTAAATTTATAATAAAAAAAAGTACCCCTCAAAAGTTTACTTCTGAAGTCTTTTTCTTTCAGAGTTTCCACAAAAATCAAAGCTATACAATCTGGCCACTTGCAGTTTTCAAATACTTGTGGTTGAACTTTCCTCTACATCTTACTATTCTTCCGTGTTTGTACAGAACCAATACATAAAACTAGAAAGNGAAAGAAGTACCCCACCTGTCTGCAGGCATCCCCACTGTGAACATCCTCGCCCACTCCACCATGATGAAACTGTCTGGCCAGAGATGTGTCTGATCAGGACAGTGGTAAAGGGGAGATCACGTTCCCGTGCGGTGCTCACCTGCCTGGTTCTTCATTTCTGCAGGCCCCCCCTGGTCTCTTCTCAAGCAGGGAAGCTCAGAGTGAAACCTTTCATGTTCCACACTGGGGCAGCAATGCTGCCACCTAGGAGCTGGATGGGTACCACCATCCAGGTGTGACAGTTTCATCTCCACTACCAGATCTGAAATCCTCTACTTTTAAAATGTCACCTTGTTTCTTGCTAACAGGAAACTCAGTCTCCTATCAGAGTAATTGTTAGAAAATAACAGCACGGGACTGGAGAGATGGTTTGGCAGGTGGGAGCACTGGGTGTTCTAGAGGACCTGGGTTTATTTCCCAGCACCCACATGGCAGCCTACAACTGCCTATATCCCTACCTCCAGGGGATCCCACACCTTCACACAGACATACATGCAGGCAGAACACCAATGCACATAAAATAAAAATAAATCATTTTAAAAAATAAAAGAACAGCACAAGTGTAAGCAAGCACTATGCAGGCCAAACAGCCTGCCAGTCTCAGGCAGCAATCCCTGCCCTAGAAGGGCCACCTTAGCATCACGAAGCCCTAGCAGGCAGATGGCAAGGCTGAATCCCAGGAGAGGAAGTGGGTGAGCGGGTGGGGGTATCATGCCTCCCTAGCAATGTGAAAGAAGCCTCACCCAGGACTCACCCCAAGTCTGTTATTTGACAAAGAGACAGCTACTTTGTATGTTGTCCCAGGAGAGGAAGGAAAGGTCCGCTCCAAGAGACTCCAATCTTACAGCCATTGTCCAGGAGACGTTCCTGCATGTGCTGAGGAACAGTCAGGCCACACATAGGTTGTGGAAGTGCTCTCTGCTCCAGGAGAGGGTGTTGCCATGTCCCCAAGGGAAGGAATACTGAGTCTCCAGGGAACCCCTAAGTCCCTGACATCTTTGTGTGTGGTCAGACAAACTTCCCATGCAGAGGAAAGCTGCCTTGGGGACAAGAAAGCCAGGCTCAGAGGAAGGACATCATACCTCACACTTCTTGTCTTACTTTTCCTGAAAGCCTGAACTTGTATCTAAACACGTTTGTATTGATTTTCAACAGGTAAGTTTTAAATACGTTCTCTCACCTNTTCGTCTTAAGTTACAGGTAGTACTTAAATTTAAGTTCTCAAGCAACAGAATACACAGTAAAATCCAACACTCAGGAGGTAAAGGCCAGCACACTCTACATGGCAAGAGGCCAGATGAGGGATCATAACTGCCCTTCCTTAGGATTTAAAGTATTGTGTGAACTATGGATCCATCAGTGCTTTGTTGAGGCCTATGAAACTACTTCTAGATCAAAAGAATAGAATTCAGTTCCACCTTTGATCTGTCCCCAAATATCACATGCTACTGTCTCCTCCTATATGAGTTAATCAAGCTGGGCCTGTCAATCACCTGGCCAAGGGACCCCCCCAACCAGGAAAGCTGACTTTCCTAAANACCTCCTAAGGAGACAGGAGGAATAATTATCCCCCTCGTGAGGTGCTGTACCTCTCAGAAGCCCCTCTCTCTCCTAATGCATCACTTGCAGATCTTCACTATTAAGCCTGCCCACTTCTGAGTTCTAACTCAAAACCTCTTTCCCTTCTTTTTCGGGTACCAGCTAAAGGCCTAATAAAATGGTTTGCAAGCTTCCTTCTCAGTCTGTTTTAAAATTATTTTACTGGGAGTCTAAGAACCCATAAAAGAGAAGCCCAATTTCGACAGTAACATTACTACACCAGTGCACTTGGTTATAACAGACGTGAGTCGAGGAGCTAAGACAACAAGATTATGGGAACTACTTTTTGCTTAGTGNTCTTGTAAACCTAAAATTACTAGAAAAATAAATACATCATGATGGAGCTAGAGACATGGCTCAGCTGCTAAGAGTCCTTACTGATCTATCAGAGGACCAGGGTTTGCATGTCAGTATCTGCATTAGGCAGATAACAAAGGCCTGTAACTCCAGCTCCATGGGATCCAACACCCTCTGGCTTCTAGATGTGCGCGCATAATTAAATCTTTAAAAAGTAAAGTCTATTTTGTTTTCTAAGGTCTTTATAACAAAATAAAGACAAAAATTTAGCTGGAGCCAGGCAAAGTGGCCACCAGCCTAGTGTACAATAGAGAACTCCAGGACAGCCAGCACTGCAGAGAGACCCTGTTTAAAAAAAAAATAAAACTGGGTTGGTTGTGATGGTGGCATGGTAGCACACACCTTTAGCCCGGGTGCTTGGGAGGTAGCAGCAGACCAGCCAGGTCTACAGAGAAGCTCCAGACCAGCCAGAGGTACATAGGAAGACTGTTAAAAAAAAAAAAAGAAAAAAGAAAAAAGAAAGAATTTNAACTCAGATAGGTAAGGTCAAGAACTACACAGGAGACCTGGGAATAAAATAAAGGTGTTTAAGAACTTGGAAATGAAGTCCAAAAGAAAAGGGTGGTTCATTCTGTAAGTCTCTACAAAGGAAACATGAGATTAAATGAGTCTAAGTACTGTGTTTCAGACACAACAAAGGTGACCAAGAGTTCCTGTTGGGGACTGAAACCTACTTAAACAGCAAAAAGAATTTTGCCTAGGGTAGGATGAAGAACTCCCTCGTCTTTCCCAGTTTGCCATGTTTTAACCAAACCGTGAACTCAGAAATTTAAANCTACGAGGAGGTCCAAGAAAATGAATGACCTAGAGCAGAAAGGACTAGGAAACGAGGTGTTTATCTTTGGTTGGTACCACAGCGACACCTAGCGGGGTCAAGTTTAATTGTAATTATAACATCTTTTCAGACCCTTCAAACTGTTATCAGGGAAATGACTTAACAAAATGTTAATTCTGCCATAGTTCATAGTTGCACGCAATGCCAGGAATTATCTTTGTGTCTTTGATGATCACAGAGGACTATGGTTGCTTTTAGAAACCCTCTTTACTGAGAAGCCAACCGAAGAGTGGCTTTAGTTTTCCTTTAAGCTAACATCCAGGACTACCAAGTGCCAAGTCAATGACTTGGCCACTGAAGATAGAAAGACAAAGCCCTCTAGAGACCAAGAGGCTTTAGAAAGAAAATGCAAGGCTATTTTCATCTGAGCAGGGGCTCTGGGGGAGAGCTGACCAGTGGGTGGCTGAGATCAGAAAAGTGCAAAAAGNCAGAAATGTGACNCAAACACCAAGCACTNCATGGACATGGATGGAAGGANTCAGTTTGAAAAATGGTNGCTGTCATGCCTGCTCAATATCCAAGGAGAGAGTTCTGCCAGGCATTTTGAAACAAAGGTCTGGAGAGTTCAAGTGGAGTTCTTAGGTGAAGACAGCAGCCACATGGTACCTCACAACCATCTGCAACTCCAGTTCCAGGGGATCTAATCCCTCTTCTAAACTCTGTGGGCACCAGGCACACATGTAGTGTAGACACATCCATACACATGAAATATTCTGAAAATGATAACACCAGTGAGAAACCTCACCTGTAAGCTTTGTGCATCTCTGGTGATTCCTCAAGGCGGAAACACCGAATCAAAGAGCTGCTGCAGATAAATACATGCACACTACAAGGGGGGCTTTCTGCTCCCAGGCGCCAGACTCACAGGCTGTGGTGAAATCTAGAAACAAATCATCTTGAGAGGAAGACACAAAAGTAAAGCCTGCCAACCCTAGCCATGTCCTGAATGAATCACTGTAAACACAAAGTCAAATAGTGGCCCTGGGACTTGCATGGCTGTGCTGTGATGACATGGAGAGAAGGCGTCACGTGGCACTGGNAGCAACGCCCAGGAGCCAGAGCCTATGCTGCACCAGAGCAGCAGAGACAGAAACCATACCAACTGCTCTACCTGGGATGTCTCTCCTGGCTCTTCTGACTACAGGAGTCCAAGATGGTCACAGTTATCACTGTGAGGTTTAAATGGGTCACTTCATATCAACTGACCAGTAAGGTACTAGTATGTGAACCCAGGTGCTTCCTGTCTATACAACCTTGCAACGAGGGTTTTGCTATTCAGCACACAGCCCAGTCAACCACAATGCCACAAAATCACTGAATAAAGGCTGAAATTAAAACTTCCCACATCCATATTTGGATTACCTTACCTTATCAATATCTAAAATTTGGCTTCTTGGCTCTGCACTATCTTTAATTTAAAAAAAACAACATAAAGGAAAAATACGAATATGTAGAAATTGCCTTCTTACTTAAATTGAGTGCCTGAATGTAACCAACTTGAACAGATAAAATAACTAAGAAACAACCAGGTGTACCTCATTGGCTCTTCCTGCATGGTTAAATGCTGCTCCAGCCCTGTCATTTCCACCCCCTTTACCCTCTTATCCACACTAGACTGAAGAGTCGCCTTGCACAACAGTCCTCAGGCACACTGTGATTGCTCCTGAGTACTCCACCCACACTAGGATACAGCGGGCCCAAGCATCCTGTCCACTCACACCACATATGCTGCACATGGGCTTTCCAATACAGGATTAGATACCCTGGCCTCCACGGTCTATGGTTTGCCTTCTTTACTGTTTTACTTTCTCTCCTGTAATGGCTACAGGAGATGGTTCAATCTACAAAGATAATATGAAAGAAAATAAAATTTTATCATATGATAGCTGCTGTAGGTACTTTCTGGGCTTTGTGGACCTAATTACCCATAACTTGGATAAAGTCTAGCAGCTTTAGGACAGACTTTGTTAGTGTTAAGTATTATCTTACACTGGGATTTTTCAAAGAACAAATACATTGTTTGGTTTTGTTCTTTTTCTCTTTGGGGGGCCCACTACCCAGCTCCCAAATAAATCACTCACGGAGGCTTATTCTTAATTATAAATGCCCAGCCTTAGCTTGGCTTGTTTCTTGCCAGCTTTCCTTAACTTAAATTATCCCATCTACCGTTTGACTCTGGGCTTTTCGCATTCTCTTACTTCTGTAAATCTTACTCTTACTCCGTGGCTTGCTGTGTAGCTGATGTAGCCTGAGGAGTCCAGTCCCTCCTTCTCTGACTACTTCTTTTCTCTATATTCCTCTGCCTGCCAGCCCCAGCTATCCTTTCTCCTGCCTTGCTATTGGCCATTCAGTTCTTTATTAGACCATCAGGTATTATAGACAGGCACAGTAACACAGCTTCACAGAGTTAAACAAATGCAACATAAACAAAAGTAACAGACCTTAAAATAATTTTCTACCACACAAATATGTCTAGTTATTTTAAGACACCCCAATTAGAAACAGCAAGGAATCCTAACAGGTACATTAGAATATAAATGACCAGTAAACATGTGGAAACAGGGGAAGTATAAATTAAAAAAAGATACAACCTTTCATCTACTAAACTGGTAAACATTAGAAAGTGTGGCAACTGTGTTAATGTGGATGTAAGGGGATGGATACATTACTGATAGAAATATAAATTGATACCAAATATTTGAAGGGTAAATTTGTGCTACCTATTTTTTTAATTAATTAATTAATCTGGTTGGTTGGTTGGTTTTGGTTTTTCAAGACAAACTTTCTCTGTGTATCCTTGGCTGTCCTAGAACTTGCTCTGTAGACCAGGATGGCCTTGAACTCAAGATCTACCTGCCTCTGCCTCCTGAATGCCTGGCTGTGCTACCTATTAAATGCCTAGGCCCTGCAACTCCTGTCACATCTAGAAATCTTACAGAACTACGCTGCTCGACTCAGCCACTAACTACATGTAATCATTTAAACAAATTAATTAAAATTAAATTTCAAATTCAGTTGTTTGGTTGTCCTTATACTAAAAGTGCTTAACAGCCATATGTTAGCTAGTATACAAAGAAACCACATTCATCATTATGGAAGGTTCTACATGGCAATGCTACTGTGGAAATATCCAGAAAAAAAGGAATGACATTCAATGTTGTACTGGTCATAATGCAAAAACAAATACAACACAGAACAGGGTTAAGTATGTCATATTCATAATAATTCAGGAACATAAAAAAATTAGACCAATAAGTAAAATCTGCAATATGCAGTGTTACTGAGGATGTAGGGAAATGGGCATTCAAACACTGGCAGAGATATAAACAAACAGATAGAGGGATCACATGTTAAATTTAGACATGTACTCTAAAGCCAGCGAGAAGGTTCGGTGGGTAAGGTGCCTGCCACCAAGCCTGATGACCAGAGTTTGATCTCCAAGACCCACTTGGTGGAAAGAAAACTAACTCTCACAAGTTGTCCTGACCTCAGAATACACACTGTGGCACACTTGTGCACACACGCATCCACACACACACACAAAGTAAATGTGGTGGTTTGAGTGAGAATGGATCCACAGGCTCATGTTTGAATACTTGGTCCCCAGCTTGCTGAACTGTTTGGGAAGGATTAGGTGTCACTTGGAGTGGGCTTTGAGATTTCAAATTCTCAGTAAGTCTCTCTCTGCCTCCTACTTGCAAGATGTGCTCTAGGCTGTTCCTGCCACCATGCCTTCGCCCCACCATCATGGCCTCTGACCCTTTGATATATAAGCTTTCTTTTAGGAGTTACCTTGGCCAAGGTGTTTTGTCACAGCAATAGAGACTAGGACAGTAAATAAATTTTAATTTTTGAAAAGAAAAAAAATCACTATAAAAAATTAAAGTGTATTCTAAAGGAGATAAGCACTTTATTAACCTCCTATAAATGGACACCAACGAGATCTCTTAAAATGCTAACAACATCTGCAGGAATACACATCAAACTGCTAGCAGTACTGAAAGGAAGTACTGTGAGGAATGGGAATTTCTACTTCTAACCTAATTCTAAGCTGTCTACAATTGTTAAAACCAGCATGTATTACTTCTGTACTAGAAAAGGGGTTCTGCTCACAGATGTCTGTCAGCCCTGGAGTATCACATCTACCCGTATCTTTCCTAAACTGCTAACTCCTTCTTCAGTTGTGTTATCAATCCTAGTACTCAAAACACCATTTTTTCCCCTGAAGCCCTGGAGGAGTCAGGGATCCCCTTCCCACTGCAGTCTCTCCCTATCCATTTCTCTTCCCTCTGCCCATCTCTTCACCCACTATGCCCTCAGCACCTTCAGGACACTTTGACATGTACACTAGTTCCTTGACAGCTGTGCTTCTCCACAGCAGAGCAAAACCATTGCTTCATCCTTTAGGGGTGGAGTGAGAACTGGAAGTCAAAGGAGAGGTGAAAGCACGTATGCTTTAGACACACCACTTCAGACTTAACTCCACTTTCGAAAACCAATCAACCATTACTAATCAATCAGATGAGCAATTCTGTTCCAAATGTGATGGGTTTATTTCACTCTGATGCAAAACCAAAGACTTCACTACAGCAGAGATCGATAGAACCAAAGGTCATGGAAAAGTGGAGTGGGACATGCAGGACGTGATGTACAAACTGGGGAGTCAGATCATTTTCTTTAACATGACACTACATTGTTGCTGAGGAACATATTTAAATTAACACTGCAGAACTCAACTGAAATGTGGCACAAACATGACAATCTCCAGGCATGCCTTCAAGGACCTCTCTTAGGATGGATTCATAATCTCTAGACTTCAGTGTGGGAAGGATTACAATTCTTTGGAAGAATAAAAAGTTCACACTTTTGAAATTTCACAGAATTTTAAGGCCAAAACATAGTGGGTTCACTTCTCTTCACTTCCAGGGACTAATGATGTTCTACTCAAAACCACATTAAGCTTCCAGTTCAAATCCCAATCCAACCTTGTGACCTCCTGCATTGAAGTTCTTCCCATCTATTAAAGCTGACAGGGTCACTTTGACTCCTAGGAAGAAGAAAACACCACATTATTTGCATTCAGTTTGGTACTCAGACCTAAATTTTCTAGAAATAATGGATCTGAGTCAATGGCANGTAGTANAGATNGGCCTAAGCTATACTACACTGGCACAGGTTGTCTAGTCTGCTGACCTGTGCTGAGCAGAGAACAGGAAGAAAAACTATTTGGAGTTCAAAATTAAGAATAATGGGGGGTCGGGGCAACCGGAAAGATTGCTCAGTGGTTAAGAGCATGACTACTTGTTCAGAGGACCTGGGTTCAATTCCCAGCACCCACATGGCAGCTCACAACTGTCTATAACTCCAGGATTCGACGCCCTCACACAGACATACATATAGACAAAACACCAATCTTAAAAAAGAAGAAGAATGAGGACGAGCCAAATTCAAAGGCTGTGACTAAAGCATAGTTAGAAATGTACAACAGACGCACGTGCTCCACGTCACTGTCTGCAGGACTAGCTATTACAGAGGCCTGGTCAACCACAGGGATTATTTAAATGCTTCCAGAGACTATTCTCTCCTCTTCTTGTATTCATTTTCTTTTTGTAACTTTCTGCTCTGACCTTCCATTAATTCATTCTTTTTTACATACCTGGTCGGAGACTCTGCGTATAACCCAGTCCAATTAAACTGGCATTATTTACTTTGGCCTACAATTAAGAGAAGAAAGTAAAAGCAGTTAGAAAACTTCACAACATGTCATTCCAATGCAAAAACTGCTTCATGCACAAGGTTTATAAAGGTAAAAGCACACTGGAATTTAATCTAGAATTATTGAAACTGAAAAAAAATTAAGATAAATCTTTTAAGAAGTCAATAGGACTGGTAGGAATTGTGGGTAATATGAGAATTATGCTTTACAGTTCTTAAAACAGATTTCAAGCACATTGTGACCATGCATCTCTATGTACTGAATTCTGTTGTTCTGAGGTCTCACTAAGTAGCCCTGACTATCCTGGAACTCACTATGTAAACCAGGCTATCTTTGAAATCATAGAGGTCTGTCAGCCTCTGCCACCATGCCTGGCCTGTACTGTGCTGAATTCTTTAAGATGCCAATTTCCAACCTCTGCCAGTGATTACAGCATGAACTCTGCTGTCATAAAACCAGATCTGAATTCCTATTTTGACACCACTGCTTACTGTGACACTGACCTAGTTTCCAGGTCTTCTGTAAAACAGGGATGAGGATATCTCTCTTCACCACACAGAACAGTTATGAGAATTACATGGGATAATACGTGTAAAGCCTTATATGCAGAGCTCAAGTAAGAATATATTCAGGCCAAAGGTCCGACAACAGCCAACAAGGGAGAAATTAGGACTAAACCCACATTTCCTGCATTAGACGTAATGACCTTTCCAGTACATGAGGGAGGTCAAGAGGTTAATAAAGAACATGCAAACTGTAAAGGCACTACAGCACTTGTTTACAGCTCGGAGCCAACCCAACAGCACATTCTTACAGAGAGAGAAGTTTTACAATCCAGCTTATATTTAGCAGCGATGCCAAAGCGAGTGTTGTTGCTGCCAGCTGTCCATGCCAGGTTTATTGACGTTTCAATCTTCTCGTTAACTTTCTGATAGATAGAGCCTCCAAATTCAGTACCATCATTCCTGTTTTCATGGTGTAAAAAAATATATATATATCATAAAGTTTGAATCATTTACTGTTAAGACATGGAAACAAATTCTACAACCATCTAAACATAATTCAACTGTGCAACTTTGGAGTCTAGCAAAATTCTAGTACAAATGGCTATTAAACAAGAAATAAAACCAGCCTATGAAATATCTAAGAGCCTAATTAAAGCACAGTAACACCTGATTCATTTACTTGACTCTTCTACATAATATAAATTTCTTAAGACACAATTCACCTATGTTCAAAGGCAGACACCTCAGGTAAATATAGTCTATAGGTATCTTTCATGGAATTTAGAAACTATAACCTATAACCTCTCTTTTATAGGCTTTAGGTCCATAAAGACTGTGGAAAGACAGGTAAAACTATAGAAATAAAGACAATACTAGCTTTTAGTTACTGTACACCCACAGAGTGAGAAAACACTTTCCCCACAATACCCAGGAGCACTGCTCCAGATATAAACTCATGGCTCTTTGAAGCATAATACCATGGTTTCCTAGTAACAGTGTTCTAATACCATTGCCTATTTTAGAGTATCCCACAAAGAGCACCTTAGAAACACACAGCTCATTTCTGCCTATAATCCCAGCACTAGAAGGTACTGGCAGATCAGGAGTTCAACGTCACCCAATGCTACATAGTGAGTTTGAGGTTAGGCTGATCTACATGAGATCCTGTCTTAAAACACCAAAAAACTAAATATACCATAAGTAAAGTTCAGGCTGATTCAGCCAACACTGAAATCCAGGATTACTTTAAGATCTCTATTATTTCTGAATGCAGTAGAGGGAGTAACTAGGTTCTGACCAAAGATGCATGAAAATCTCCATACAGAATTACCAGAGAAGTTCCAAGTGATTGTTCTTAAGTGTTCCAAACATCTGCTTCCAGATAGTCAAAACAAGTCAAAAGTAACAGTGAAGTGTATACATACATGCTCTGGGCTGTCTCCATTCAGTAGTTCTTTACAGATTCTAAAACATCCCAAAGTTTGGGGTAAAAGCTGACAGCAGCAACCAAGAGCAGCACAGCATGCTGTACTCAGTTCGTGAACTTCCTAACAATGAATGCATGCACTGCTAACTATGAAAATGTACAGCAGGACTGGTACCCACTAAGCAATATTAATTTTTATCACTTTTAACCTTCTTAACATGTAACAGCTACCACCTCAGGGGAACAGCACTTGCACTAAAGACAATTACAAACACTCACACATGAGTATGCAGTTGGAAGTCCGCAGCCTTGTAACCAAGAGCAAAATTATTCTGAGACAGTTTGGATTTGGCTGTGTCAAAACTCATCTGATAGCCAGCAAGCCAACCTTCAAAGGCCAACACAGCCCAGCCATAGATGGTCGGTCCAGAAAAATCTATATCAATGTTACTGCCAAGACTAAAACAGTCCCGTTTAAGTGAGGCCTTTAATTTGCCGCTCTTCTTTCTGTAAAAAACAACACAATGAAATCAATGTGAGCCTACTATTTCCAGTAATTTGTAATGTAAGACCCTCTCCAAAGGTAAATATTGTTTTGGTAGACAACATAATACATGGAAAAATGTTTCAAATGACTTAGCTTTACAAATACAACTGTTAGGATTAAACTATAGGTCAACAGTTATGATGGTACATTCCTTTAATACTGGCACCTGGAAGATAGAGGCAGGTGGATCTCTGTGAGTTCCAGGAGAGCCAGGGCTACACAAAGAAACTCTGC
>LZPO01008218.1:47470-86401 GCA_001675575.1 Neotoma lepida | reverse complement strand
GATGGAGAAATTTGAGGCATTCCCAACCTACTGAAAGCAGATATGATCAGATTTATAGAGGAAAAGTAAGAGGAAATAGTCCACAACAGAGTGCAGCCAAGCAGACAGAATGTGAGCGTGCCAAGCTTAGCTTCAACAAGAGGGGAGGGGCTCTAGAAGCTCACCAAGACATCTTCTGTTCTTCCTCNTGTGGCACCACCTCTCTCTTGTGTTTATTAATGACATTCAAGCAGGATCAAGAATTCCTAAGTCTTCATCAGCTGTCTTTTTCCTACAGGTAGAAAAATGCAGGCAAGATCAGAAAAATCCTACTGCTTATTCCCATAGAAACAGAAGCTCTTAGTTTTGAAGCTAGAGGGTTCCCTGTAGAAATCGAAAAAATATGTAATTTCCTGGGCTCCACTCCAAACTTCCTGAATCAGAATTTTCAGGATTCCAAACATCTGCATTTTCAAAAATTGCCAGAGATGACTTGGATGCATTTGGAGTCCAAGGTTATTGCTGGAAGACATTTTCTCCAAATTCCAGTTTAGCTTTTGAGTGAGTGGGTTCAACTGGGGTATATTTAACACATATTTAGAAAGGATGGCAGGAAGAATGGAGAATAAAAGGAAACTTCCCAGAGCCAAAGAAAGANATTGTCTCCAGANCCAAAGAAGGAGGAATAAAGAAACGACCTATGTGTGGGTGTTTTTCATTGAAATTTCTGGACACTAAGTATAAAGACACNTGGAGCAATTCAAAACTCATCCCACTTGTTTCTGATATAGCTTAAGTATTACATCCACCTTCATGGGAGGAAGCACTACAGAAACTTCATGGTACTGCTTGTGATGTGCCTTGGTTTCCCCCTGTGAAGTAGGAAATCTAATTAGGAGAGTTAAATGAGCCAGTACGTAGGAAATTCTTATTTCCTGGCAGTGAGTGCTCAGCAGATTTTTATTATTGTTACTCCACAGAAGTATGATCAGATGAGTAGATACGTTTATGATGCAAAGACCACAGCATACTTCTGTGGCTCCAGGGAGAGGGATCCTCACTGTAACATAACAAGTTTTGTTGTTTCTGTTGTGACTGTGTCTCTAAAAGTGCCTTATATTCAAGGGAAGCTGCATTGGATGACCCCATGGTCCTGCCCAGGAGGATATTAAAGATGCTTCAGGTGGGATCTGTCTAGATGGGATCATATATTCTAAATATAATCAACTATTTCTGGCTTCTAGTTCTGAGCATGAAATATGGAAGTGAAGGCTGAAAGCAAGAACATGACTTCCTGAGGTGCTCTGCTCACATCTAGGAAGCATCTGAGACCCCAGAGGAACCTGGCTCAGTTCCATAGGATGAGCCAGAGAGCCTCGTTTACGGCATCCAGTCTGTAGCCAGATTGATGGAGCACTGTGGGAGTTTGGGAACAATCCCGGGAACTTGGCAGCCTGAATGTACTTCAATGACCTTCTTGAAACTGATGCTTCACTGGAGCTCCCTGTTCAGCTCTGCTCAGTCCTTCATCTGCAAAGCTCAAAGAGATAACTTCAGAATTGATTGTCTCTGTATAAGACCCTTAGCCTTCAACACANGTAGAGAAAAGGCAGTAATTACTTCTAGGAATCAAAGGAAGTCATGGGAGTGGCTGGGACTGTTTTTCAGTCATCCATTCCACCCCCTGACCCACTCCCTTCCCCCAGCAGAGTGTTTCCAGTAGATCAGGTTTGGTAAAATCCAGGATGTCAGTCAAGGGTTGGACTAACATTTGAATCTCAGTGTTCCAGAGGTAAATCGGGCAGTTCTTCTGAGAGATGGGGAATGTGCAAGAACCAAAGAGACAGAGAATCTGAAAGCCTCCAAGAACGAACTGTCAACAATGCAAAGTGAGGCTAGTTTGTAAGTGGCTTTGTTCTGCAAGGATTTCAGAGGGGGGTTGATGAGGGTAAGGGTGGAGTTCGAATCACACTGGGCTCTGTGCTCTTCACATTTGCCATGGTGCTCCCAGCTGTGCATGCCGTGCCTGGAAAACAGCCACAGATTTGTATAGTGGTTTCCCTAATGATCAGANGGCTTTAAAAAAGGAAGGAGCAANGCATTGAGAGAAATACTGTCTTCTATACACAACATGTTCATTTCTTGGTTGAGGTTTATTCAATAGTTGGGTTGACTGTACGACAAGTGTTTGGAATGGATTGTAAAAGTTTATGGTCATGAACACTCAGTCTCCTACTGATTTCCAGATACTGTGGTAAGCAAAAGAAACAGCACAAGAGATTTTCCCTTGGGAAACTAAAAGTTCCACAAAGTGAACTACACTTTTACTTTCCATTTAATAAACATGGATTTTCCAGGTAAAGGAAGAGACAATATTCTGAGAAAATGGAACTTTATGTTCTCAAATTCAGCTGCAAAAAAAAAATACATAATTTGTTTGAAATTGTGAGAAAGGGTAGTAGAAAATATGTTTACAAGGTAGATTTAGGCCAATAAGGAACAGGCTTATCTTTCATCTTTACCACATCGTGTTGGGGTTGATAAATAGCAATGAGACTTAGGTTTTGTAATAATCACTTTGAGTAAACACAGAAAATAGAATCTAGTGATGAACACTAGGGAAGAAAGATCTGTTATGGAACATCTTATTGCCCCTATAGAGAATTATGGAACTCAGAATGATTTCTAGAATAGGCAGGAGACAAGTGGGAGGGTCAGTGTACTATCTTTTTAAAACTGGAAATCCAGAAGATTTGGTGACTACTCAAAAGGGGAAGATCTCGAANATTCCTTTGAAATTTCTGACTTTGGGTGCTGATGTTGCTTATTTTGAATCAGAGGAAGACAGGGTCTTGCTATATAGCCCTGGTTGACTTTAAATCCATCACCCTACTGCCTCAGCTCCTGAGCAGCTGGGATCTCAGGCATGTGTCATCATGACTAGCTTCTTGTTTTTTTGTTTTCTGTGGCTATGGTCTTCTAGTTCAAGTAGCCAAATATTAATCTCTGGAAATTTTTCATTATTGCTATCATAATGGAATTACTTTTTTCCTTCTAAAATTATCATGTGATTTAAAAACATTAAAATGATGCAGAATAATACCAAGTTTGCTTATAAAATCACCCCATGGTCCATCAGTCATGGATACCTAAGACCCTCTTCTCCTTCTGATACATTTTTTCTTTTTGAAGTGAATTCAAAATTGTGTTCAAACAATTTTTTGAATCATCTGGAGTTGCTAATATTTTGAAGAAAACTCTACAAACCATGATTTTCAGGAGAACTGTCATTTTGTGTATAGTCTATGGGAAGGTAATATAACCCTTTTCCCATTAGGGTGTCTGTTAGTTGGCCCAGTAGTGAACATCTTCTAGAGAAATCCTTTCTGTCTACAGTTAGCCTTCTGAAGCAAATCCAGACCAACTATGCTTAGCCAAATGTCTAGGAAGGAGTTCTTTACTACATTATAAATGCAATGTGGGTTGAACTGGACATACGCCTGAAGGAATCAGCAGCCAGAGAGGTGTTGATGCTGAGGGTGTATGAAATGTTATNCATAGTAGTCAACTTACAGATCAGTTAGATGAATATCTACAGAGGAATGGATAAAGACAATGTGGGGTATCATTCAGCCGTAAAGAACAAGAGAATCATTGGGGGAAAGAATGGATTGGAGATCATCATATTAAATGGAGTGAATGACTCAGAAAGACAACTGTCACATTTTCTCTCTATGTAGGGCAGAGCTTTATATGTAATATTTATTACAACATCATACATATAGGTATGATATTATCATAATGCAACCAATTACCTGTGCAATAAATATACACTAATAGAAAAAGGAAAACGAGCCCCTCAAAAGAAAAGAATTCTAATGTGGGCTTAGAGAAATGGAGTACTTAAGCTAGATTGTGGACACAGAGTTCAGCCAGGGAAGATGGACGGCTTGTATTTTAGCTTCCCTAACTCTCCGGTTATGAGAGTGCTGTCTGCACTGGGTGAAGGAGGTTGCATATTACCTGGCAGAGTGCACTTGGTTGGGATAAAAACTTGGGTTTGGAGCAACATCACAGGAAGATCATGTCTTGCCATGAAGTTACCAAAAATGGCCACAGGGTGAGACAAACCTCTGGATTAGAGTTCAAGGGTATGTC
The DNA here is from genome assembly GCA_001675575.1 of Neotoma lepida. Taxonomy (NCBI): domain Eukaryota; kingdom Metazoa; phylum Chordata; class Mammalia; order Rodentia; family Cricetidae; genus Neotoma; species Neotoma lepida. The sequence goes on along the minus strand of LZPO01008218.1, from coordinate 82,264 downwards.
TGAAAAAAAATGTCTGCCATGAGCGATCAGTAAGAGACGTTCTTAGCAAGNATGTTAACAGGTCGCTTATTGAATTACCTGATGCAATTATTTCCTCAGAGGAATTTCAAGCCTGGAAAATAATGACCTGGGTCTGCTCACTAGTAAGGCGTCACTAGTCTTCAATATAGACACTAATAGGAAGTATGTTGCCTGGTTTATACACTTTCCTTATTGATAAAATTGTCTCCAGTTCCTCCCTCACAGGGTCAGTACTGAAAATCACTAGTCAGTAGCGATGCTTGCTTCAGGAAGAAACAAGAAACTTTTTTTTTTCTACACGAGATTTGCTGACTCTGTCCCTTAATTGATACCAACGATCTTCCTGTGTTCTAATGGGCTAGTGGTTCCCAACTGCTGCTGATTTTTGCCCGTAGGGAATATTGACAATGTCTGGAGAGATTTTTGGTTGTTACAAGTAGTGGGAAATTGCTGCTGGTCTTTAGTGGGTAGAGCAAGATATAAACAAGGTCTTAGGACACAGTCACCTTAGCTCAAACTGTCAACAGTGCCAACGCTGAGATGCCCTGTGATGNAATGTGGCTCTGGCCACTGGCCACACTATAGTTTCCTATCATTTTTAAGTGACAACCTTGCTGCAGTGGTGTCCTTTTCCTGCACTCTTTTTGTACTTATTTTTTCATATAGTATAGAGCAGAGAGAATCAGCTGGATATGGTAACTGTGAGAAAATATACATCACTTAGAGAGTAGAGATATGAAATTGGGATAGGATATCAATAACAATTTTTCTGACATGAGTACTGGAAAATGGAANATGTTGGAGGATTGAGATGACACCCATACCCAGGAAGGAAGAGCAAAAAGACTACTGTAGTAGGGATGCTTATATGCAAATGCACTAAGACCTAACATCCCTGGGAAGGAGCATAAAGATTTAAGTATCTATCTATCTATCTATCTATCTATCTATCTATCTATCTATCTATCTATCTATTTATTTTTTAAAGATGCTATGGTGGTTTGAATGAAAATGGCCTCCATACACTCATAGGGAGTGACATTTTTGGAGGTGTAGCCTTGTTGGAGTAGATGTGGCCTTATTGGAGGAAATGTGTCACAGAGTTGGGCTTTGAGGTTTCAGATGCTCAAGCCAGATCTAGTGTCACTCTCTTTTCCTGCCGATCCAGATATAGAACTCTCAGCCACTTCTCCAGCACCATGTTTGCCTACATGCCATCATGCTTCCCATCATGATGATGATGGACTAAGTCTCTGAAACTGTAAGCCAGCCCCAATTAAAAGTTTTCCTTTATAAGAGTTACCATGGTCATGGTGTCTCTTCACAGAAATAGTACACTGAACAAGACATATGCATTTTATTTTATGTATGTAAGTGATTTGTTTGAATGAATGTATGTGCACCACATACATACCTGGTGCCTGAGGATATCAGACTAATTCTAGTTGGAACTATAGTTACAGGTGATTGTGAGCCACCATGTGGATACTGGGAACTAAAGCCCATGTCTCTGTGGGAGTAACAAATGCTCTTGACTGATGAATTATCTCCCTGGCCTTAAGTGTTAAGATTGTTAAACAAGTGTTCATACAGTAAATATCCTTGAATATATTTTTTAAAAGTACATGCACAGCATTCATTAGTAAATGTTTTAACTTTTTTTTCCATTTCTTTTTTTAAATTAAAACATTTGATGTACAACTGCAGGAGAGATAATATACAGATATCTTGAACATAAATACAGCTTACAAATTCTTATCCTAATAGTGAAATGTTTCACTAAAGCATGCCCAGTGATTGGGAAAAAACAAATCTTATTTTATGCTACAGTCATCCTAGGGTCCTTCCTGCTAGGTAGCCTCCCTGNATCTGTGTGTTGCAGACTGATTGTCCTTTGGTTTATATCTAGTATCCACTTGTTAGTGAGTACATAGCATGTTTGTCCTTCTGAGTCTGGGTTACCTCACTCAGGATGATATTTACTAGTTCCATCCATTTGCCTGCAAATATCATATGGTCATTGTTTTTCTCTGCTGAGTAGTACTCCATTGTGTATATGTACCACATTTTCTTAATCCATTCTTCAGTTGACGGGCATCTAGGTTGTTTCCAGGTTCTGGCTATTACAAATAATGCTGCTATGAACATAGTTGAGCATGTATCTTTGTGGTATGATTGAGCATTCCTTGGGTATATACCCAAGAGTGGTATCACTGGGTCTTGAGGAAGATTGATTCCCAATTTTCTGAGAAACCGCCATACTGATTTCCACAGTGGTTGTACAAGTTTGCACTCCCACCAACAGTGGAGGAGTGTTCCTCTTACTCCACATCCTCTCCAGCATAGACTGTCATCAGTGTTTTTGATCATAGCCATTCTGACAGGTGTAAGATGGTATCTCAGAGTCGTTTTGATTTGCATTTCTCTGATGACTAAGGATGTTGAGCATTTCCTTAAATGTCTTTCAGCCATTTGAGATTCTTTTTTTGAGAATTCTCTGTTTAGCTCTGTAGCCTAATTTTTATTTGGATTGTTCAATATTTTGATGTTAGTTTCTTGAGTTCTTTATATATTTTGGAGATCAGCCCTTTGTCAGATGTGGGGTTGGTGAAGATCTTTCATCAACAGCAATTGGAAGATGTCATTTCTCCCCATCTATTGTCACACCAGGTTTTATTCGTGTGTGTGTGTGTGTGTGTGTGTGTATGTGTGTGTGTATATGTGTGTGTGTGTTATGTGTGTGTGTGTGTGTGTTCCTGGTAATTGAACCCTGGATTCTACAAATGCTCATCGAGTGCTTTACTCAGGACCCTATACATGCTCAGTACTTCCTCTACTCAGGACACTGCACCTGCTCAGTATTTGCTCTGTCCAGTTCCCTTAGACACACTCATTGATCTTCCTGCGGCCCATTTTTCAGCCCATATATTCTCAGGGTTTGCAGTCAGAGCAAAGCTCATGTCACATTTTAAACTTAGACTTTGTTCAGTCACTAGTAAAGAATGAGTACCACATATATACTGTTGATTTGTATTTCTTATTTTGCCTCATGATTATTGATTTGTGAGTTCTTATTTTTTAATTTTTTGTGTATGAATGTTTGTCTACATGTATGTATGTGTAACATGTGNGTGCATGTCTGGTACCAGTGGAAGTCATAAGAGGGTGTGGGGTCCTATAGAAATGGAGTTATGGATGGTTGTGAGCACCATGTGTGTGCTGGGAACGGAATCCATGTCCTCTGCTTGAGCAGTTTTCAACTGCTGAGCCAACTCCCCAAATTATAAACTCCTTTTTATAGTTTATATTTTGCTGTTGACTTGTAATCAGTCTTTGAGATATTTGTTCTTTATTATGTGTGTTGCAACAATTTCTAAATTTTTATTTTATTTTATTTATATTTATTTTATTGTGTGTGTGCATTCATGAGTGTGAATACAGGGTGCGTGTGTAAAGTCAGAAGATAGATGTTGGTTTTTGCCATCCACCTTGTGTGAGAATGAGTATCTTTGTTTATTCCGCTGTATACACCAGGCTAGCTGACCTGTGAGTTTCCAGGCATTCTCCTGTCTCTCCTCCCATCTCCCCTATAGGATCGCTGGCATTATCCGTGCTTATGGTACACGTCTGCCTTTAAAAGGTATTAAGTAAAATATAATTATATGATTTCCTTTTCCTCTCTCCAACCCCTCCCAAGGCCCCCTACTTTCTCTCTCCCAAATTTATGGCCTCTTTATGTATGTATATAATTGTGTGTGTGTACATACACACATATACTTATATATATATAATTGTGTATACATATATAATTATATATATACATAAAATTGTGTGTGTGTATATACACACACCTGCATGCTCACACTCACACATGCATATAAGTGCATAAATACATAAATACAATCTGCTGAGTCCATTTCAAGGCTAACCACTTGATACTGAATAATCAATCAGGAGCCTCATCACTGGGAGAGGCTAATTCTTTCTCTCTTAGCAGTCATTAGTTGCCTGTAGTTCTTTGTCTGGAGTGGGGCCCTGTGAGATTTTTTTCCTGTTCCAAGAGAGCATGACTGTTGGTGCTGTCATTGTTTCATTGTCTGGCAGCCACACTGTTGAGATATCACAATTCAAACCTCCCTGTCATTTCTAGGAAACACAATCTCACAGCAGGTTTCTTGGTCCTCTGNTCTCTGGAATGCCAATACACTGAAGACTTTGTTGTAGAAAGTTCCTGGAAATAATTATCAAGTGAATCCCCAGCAAGTGTGATTACCTGATTAGAACATGCAGAATGACTGCAGAATTTGAAATGTTGCAAGCCCAGGGCCCATTGCGAGGGGCAGTCCTGTGTGTGTGTGTGTGTGTGTGTGTGTGTGTGTGTGTGTGTGTGTGTGTGTGTGTGTTAATTTTTAATCCTTTAAACACAGTTATATTGACTCCATGGCTATTTCTACCAGAATCACCCCTGGTGTTTAAAATAAGGTTGGCAGTTATCAGCTTGACTCTAATTTGGTAATTCTTGTTCATCACAGCCCATTTTCTCTCATTGGTCTCCAGAGTAGATTCCATCTCCTCAAACTTAAGAAGCAGAATTTTTCTTCCAACTAACAATCAGCAAGTTTGTCAGGTATTTGAAAAAACAAAGCATTTCCGATTCTGACACACTTGGCAATTCCTTTATTATAATTATTTTGATATCAATTATTCTTTACAGATTACATTTTTCAACTTCTCCAGTCACTAGAATGGCAAACTGATAGTAGGCCTTCAAACCACATGTGACAGTCTATTCAGCATGTATGGTAGAAAACAGAAGTTCTACAGAGTTGGTGAGAAAGAAGTGGCATCACAATCTGGAGTTCTCAGCAGTTTCAGATATGCTTACGTCTCCAACAATGGCTTTAGAAGAAAACTTGTAGGAACCCAGATTTCNGAACAGGCCGATTAAGAAGTCCCATGGCAAATTCATCTGCCAGTGACTAAGATTACCCATGATTTTCAACTTTTGGTCAATTTAGGATGTCTGGTCACCATAAAAGACATTTTCACTATGATGTTTTGATTTTATGTAATGATTTGAAATTGATATATTTAAGAGACAGTGATGTAAATGTTAACTATAATCCTATAAAATCCTGTAAAATTAGCTCCTCAATTTCTTCTTTANTTTTTAAACTTTTATTCTTTTACATTGCAGCCCAATCACAGTTTCTCCTCCCTCCATTCCTCCCAGTCCCCCCCCCCCCCTTTTCCCCAGATCCACACCCCCATTTACCTTCAGAAAAGATCAGGCTTCTCATACATTACATCTCGATACAATTCCTCCTCCGTCCATTCCTCCCAGTCCCCCACCTCCCCTTTTCCCCAGATCCACACCCCCATTTACCTTCAGAAAAGATCAGGCTTCTCAGGGATATCAACCAAACACAGCATAGCAGGTTACAATAAGACTAGGCACACACCCTGATAATATTAAGCCTGGATGAGGCAACCCAGTAGGAGGAAAAAGTTCCCAAGAACAGGCAAAAGAATCAGAGATATCCCCCACTCCCGATGTTAGGAGTCCCATAAGAACATCAAATTATACAAACATAACATATATGCAGGGGACCTAGCTAAGACCCCTTTACGGGTTCCCTGATTATTGCTTCAGTCTCTGTGAGCCTCTATGAGCCCTGCTTATTTGATTCCCTGGGCTGTGTTCTCATGATGTCCTTGACCTCTCTGGCTCCTACAATCCTTCCTCCGCTTCTTCTACAGGGTTCCCTGAGCTCCACTTAATGTTTGGCTGTGCGTCTCTGCATCTGATCCCATTGGTTGCTGGATGACACCCCTGCGACGATGATTGGACTAGGCACCAATCTACGAGTGTAGCAGAATATCATTAGGAATCATTTCATTGGCTTTTTTTTTTTTGCCAGCCATACTTTGGTTCTAACCTAGTTCTCTTGGTTATCCAGCCTCTGGTTCCTGGCCATCCAGGCAGTGTCAAACATGGGCTCCCTCCCATGGTGTGGGCCTCAAGTTGGACGAGTCATTGGTTGGCCACTCCCATAATTTCTGTGCCACCATTACCCAGCACATCTTGCAGGCAGGGCAAATTGTAGGTTGAAGGTTTTGTGGCTGGGTTTATGTCCTAGTCCCTTCACTAGAAGGCTTGCCTAGTTACAGAAGATGGCCAGTTCAAGCTCTGTATTCCCCACTATTAGGAGCCTTCACTAGCCCTAACCCTAACCCTAACCCAACCCTGGGAAAGGCCGTAAGAGTCAGAGGACCTTTGCTAAGGTCCTTTCCTTTCTGCTTTCCTTCCACTTTCCCATGGTGTTTCCTGAGCCTTAGGTGCAGGAGCTGTACTGCACATGTATCTATGAGGAGTGGACACTCTATAATCATTTGGTCTCTGTATTTTTACAGAGACTGTGATTTCCTGTGATGGGATCCTTATATGCTGCAAAGAGAAGCTTCTCTGAGGAGATGTGATAGCTACACTTATCTGTAGATACAAGGAAAAGTATTTGGAATTCAGTTAGAGATTATGTGGGTCTAGTAAAGTGGTGGTAATAGGTTCTCCTCTAAGACTGTCACTAGACCTGGGTATGACTAGGTCCAGAACCAGGTGAAATTTCCCTCCTGTTGAGCAGGCTTTAAGTTCAAGTAGAGAGTTGTTGGTTACCACCAAGGTATGAATGCCACTATTGCCCCTTTTGTATCTTACAGGAGGGTTGGTCATTGTTGTGTTTTTCACATGAGTTCTGCCGTTCTGAACTCAGGTCCCTATGCTTGTGAGGTAAGCGCTTTCACACATTATCCATACACTGGGAAATGCAAACATTTTTAAAGCTCATATAATCACGTTTTTTTTTTTCAAATTTTAATTTTCGAGTTTCCTCTTTATGAAAGATCACATAGGCTTATTTTATTCTGGGATTAAAAGTTTTTACTTCCTTAGACTCTGTCTGATTCACATGATTTTGTGTTGTGGAATGACGTGATGGTTCCTCTTTCTAGTTTTTGACTTTTTGGATTCCCCACGCACCATCATTTGCTCCTTGAGTTCTCCAGATTCCATCTGTGTCAGATCCTTGGAATGTATCCTTTCTTTTCACCTCCAGTTTCCTCACCTTGGCCAAGAACTTACTATTTTTTGAACTCACATTTACCATAACAGCCTTTGAATTAGTTTCTCTGATTCCAATCTTGGAGTTCTGAAATTCAGTCCCAGATGTTGCCACAGTAGTTTTTTAGACAGAGCTGCTGGGGCTTTTCCAAGAGAAATTTTGATTTGCGCAGAGTCATTTAAATTTCCTCTCTAATTATTCCTGAAAAATACTAGATGAATCCATCTACCTGCTCCACACAGTGTAATTCTACCATTCTTTCTGAACTTCTTAAATTAAATGTAAACTCTAAAAGGACTCTATGCTTCAGATGGGTGGAGTTTGGTGTTGTCTTGCCTTGGGACTTCTGGCTTAAGATACAAGGAACCGCTGACCTAAAACAGCTCCCAGAGAATGAGGTGCTTGTGAGGCTGTTGTAATGTTCCCACTATAACACTGACATTGCTGCTTACCTCATTCACAGCTTCCCTCACATCTTCAAGCTTCCTTGCAGTTAAAGCTTGGGACATGCAAGTTTTTGTCAGTGAATATAAGCAGATATAATGTATAGTATGACCAAGAAGCTCCCAAAACCAATATCCAGTTATCCCATTGCACTGTTTCCTTCTACCATGAGATTGGGGTGGCACTGATAAAATGTCCTGTCTAGCCTGCATCTTGAAACCTGTAATGAGGAACTCCTTGGCTCAGAGTTTCGACAGGTCCTGCAGAACTCAGAATAGGAATAAGGACCAAATCAGAGACATTGGCATTGTTTGCTTCTCTAAAACAACTCAACCAGATTCTCAGGAAACCTAGCTGGAGCTGCCAGCTTTCTTAAAGACCAGGGTCTAATATGGTCCATTCCTTCAGCCATACTTTAGTGATCAAGGAAGACATGGGCTAGCCCAGATTCAACAGGTGGTAAGTAGATGGGGATGAAGGCCAAGGGATTTATGGTCTACTTTCATCTCTCATAATCTACATTTAGTCACAAATACATCCTTCCCATACAAAAACCCATTCAACATCTCTCAAGATCACCAAAGTCCTATCCCATCATGGAACAAACTCAAATCCAATGGTATCACTATCTAAACCAGGAAGCATTACCTAAAANTCTTGGTCTGAAGACCCATGAATTAAAGAGATTAGCAATCTATCCCCACAAACCCAGCCAATATATACTACAAAAACAAAGATAGCCACAATGGACACTTGAAAGGGGAAGTCAGACACAGTAGTTACTGGTCCATAGCAATTCTACAGCCAAATGAGGAGCATGAGACTGCTTGCTAGATGTGGGCCCATCTTATTCCCTAATAATAATGACTTTCTGTGGCTCTTAGCTTCTTGTTCCGGTATTGTTCAATTCCATGAGAAGCAAATCAGTTATGCAAAAAATATTATTCTCAGCTTTTTCTTTTTTGCTCCAAATACCTCTTCTTCATTTTCATGAAGAAAATTAAAATGTGTGTGTATTTTACAGTGTGTGTGTGTAGGCACAGGTGTGTACACTCATGTATGCACATGGCACATATAGGGGAAGGAGAAGACATTAGGTACCTAACACTGTATCACTCTCCACCGAGTTCCCTTGAGGCACTCTCTCACTGAATCCAGAGCTACGTGGGTGGCCATAAGCCCCAGAGTTTCTCCCATCTCCCTCCACTCTCCACCACAAGCACTGGGGTTTTCAGTTGGTGTGGGTACATATGATTCTTATGTGAGTGCTGGGGATTTGAACTCAGGTCCTCAAGCTGGTGCAACAAATGCTGTTACACACCAAGTCACCTCTCCACGCCAATATTTTCATTTTGGACTTTTCTCTCTTTCAGTATGTAGTTCTGATACTTCTACTAATTCAGTTAAATACCGTGTGAGCTCCCAGCAGATCTTACTAGGCTCATTNCCCTTGTGGAAAAGCAGTGCTCCTAAATATCTTGTCACAGCCTCCTCTGATTTCAGGCTTTAAGGCAACAGCCTGAAGATGCTTAGGATTCTTTTTACACAGTTGAAAGCAGTCCCACAACTATTTCTGAAGTATTAACAAAGGGTCTAGCCCCATCCTTCAAAACTCTTTGCCCCGAGGCCCTTTCTTGTGATGAGATATTTTTACTGTTTGAGGGTCTCAGAATGAGGAATGATCTTTATTGTTAAAGTTACAGGTCTTATTCCCTCAAAATTCTTGGTGAAACTGGAACTTTGAAAGCTCAGCTCACTCTCTTTGAACTTTGTTATATGTAGCTAAATAAAACTTTCACTTTCAACACTATTCCTGGGAATCTCCTCGGCTCCTTCTATAAACTCATCATGCACGTTTTCCACATCACCTCAGGCAGAGGCACAGCCCCTTTCCTCCAGTGTTTAAACAAGTTCCTCCCGAAGCACCAAGCCTTCCAGAGAGTTCTGGAGCTCTAGCATCTCCACAGATCTCAGCTTTCCTTAGTTCNACTGCAGCTGCTACCGAAGCTCCCAACTGCATCCTGGTCCCCTGCTGGTGCTTTTCAAACCAATGCAAACTCACAGGCAGAAAATGATGACCAGTGTATTCTGTCAAGATTATTTGGATTAGGAGTTGTACTAGGGTACATCAGAGAATCCCTGTCTCTGCTCTACATTGCTTGGGGTCTCAATTGGAGAGGCTCAAAGTGGCTGGAGACACTCCAGTGGCTTAGGTGGGCTATATGTGGAAGGATATGACTGTCATCTCAGAGTCTCTTTCTCTCGAATCACTTGCCCTGGAACCAACTTGAGTGTCATGACACCACAGGCTAGAGAGGGCAGTCATGTCAGATGTTCAGGCAGCCTGTGGAGAAGGCTACATAGCAGNGACCTGAAGCTACCAACATTCACATGAGTCATCTTGGTAGAGATATTTTGAGGCCAGTGTGCAGTTAGGTGAGTGACTTCAAAATGCCTCAGTTGAACTTTTTTATATGACCACAGCCCTGGGCCACATTTGCATTACTACCTTATGAAAAACACAGCCCAAACCAGCCAGCCATTCCTAGATTCCTGAGGGAAAGAAACAGGTGTTAGCTATGAGAACCTGGGTTCAATCTCTAGCAAACACACACACACACACACACACACACACACACACACACACACACACACACACACTACCAAATTCAGAGTAATGCAATAGTAGATGGTGTTATCCCTCCTTTTCTCATCACATAAAATGTTGATGTATTGTAGGTCTCTGGATCAAGAGTTACTATATTTAGCCCTGATCATGGGCTTTGTGCCCTGCCATGTTTAGATTTCAAGGTTGACCATGTTTTATGTTATAAATGCAAGAGAGGAAACTGGACATTCATGAAGAGAGTGCCCTGTGGGGCATATCAACATTTACAACCCAGTATTGGCCATTTCTTGCTCTTGGAGAGGACTGTACATCTCCACTGATAGGCAATAGGGCAATTTTCTTCAGCCAGTGAATTNTGAGCAGAATTGAAGTGTGCCATTTTGAGCAGGAGTATCACAGCCACATCCAGGCACGTGGTTTTTATCTTTTTCTTCGCCATGGGAGCAGGCTGTTTCATATAAGGACTGTGTTCTCATCCTTGAACCTGCAGTAAAAATACCCACAGTGGATTCCTCATAGGCATGGGAGTGGAGAGAAGTCACCCTGTTCCTGTCAGTCATAGCAATCTCTGGTCCACTTCGCTTTTTAAATTTTTTTTAAATCGAAAATAGATTCTTCTCTTATACAATACATCCCAACCACACTTCACCTCTGCCTCCCCACTCCCCCAGATCCATTCCTGCTCTTCTCCCTTTCAGAAAGGAGCAGGCCTCCAAGAGACAGCAGGCAAACAGGACAAAACAAGATACAATANGACAAGGCAAAGGCCCTCGTATCGAGGCTGGACAAGGCAACCCATTAGGAGGAAAATAGTCCCAAGAGCAGACAAAAGAGTCAGAGATACACTCCCTCCCATTATTAAGAGTCCCACAGAAACACCAAGTTAATAGCCATAACATATACTCGGAGGACCTCATGCAGACTCATGCAGGCCCTGTGCTTGTTCTTTCAGTTTCTGTGAGCCCATATGAACCCCACTTAGTTCATTCAGTGGACTGAGTTCTCATGGTATCCTCCATCCCCTCTGACTCTCATAATCTTTCCTCCCCTTCTTCCGTTGGGTTCCCTGAACTATACGGGGAGGGACCCAATAGAGACCTCCAATTTAGACTCTGTCTCCACATAATGTCTGTCTGTGGGTCTCTGCACCCATTTCCATCTGCTGTCAGAGGAAGTCTCTCTGATGACGACTTGACAAGGCACTAGTCTAGGAATATAGCAGAATATCATTAGGAATCATTTCATTGATTTTTGTTGTTGTTTTTGGCCAGTCGTGTTTGGTTCTACCCTAGGCCTCTAGGCTATGCAGTCTCTGATTCCTGGCCTCCCAAGCAGTGTTGTCTGGCCTATTTCTTATGTAGCATCCTTCATCCTGACCAACACAGTGGTGTTCTATGCTGTAACTCTCCTGAAATTGGCTTGGGTTCTTGGGCCCTTGTGGAGAAGAGCTCTTGAAGATCATCTCTGGGCTAGATTTTCAGCGGGATCAGTAGGTGAGCATTATCCCAGTATGTCTCTGAGACATGGGAAGGATATTTTAAGAAAATCCCAAGTAAGACTACTTTAATACAAACCTCTTCTTAAATATTGGTTCTACCTTCATCTAAAATATTGATATTGGTTCATTGTCAATTTTTCCATTAATTTTGATTTCTTACAATAGTGCTTATGCAGTTGAAGATGTAGCTCATTTATTTAAGTATTTTCCATGCTGACATGAGAACCTGAGTTTGATTCCTAAGAACCAATATAGAGCAAGCCATGTGTGGTGTTGTATGTGTGTTATCCTAGCACTGGGAAGGCAGAGACAGGTGGACCTCTGGAGCTTGCTGACCAACCAGCCCAGCATATTTGGTGAGTTTCTGGCCAACTGAGTACTCAACATACATACCAAAAAATATTGTTTGTCATGACTACTGCATTTTGGGAAGATGTTCTTAAACTCTGTATCTACATATTCCGTTCCTCTCACCTTACCTCCACCCTTGCCTTGAATCAACCAGACTAATTCAACTCTGCTCTTGAAAATCACATACGCTGGCCTTATTACCTATTAAAAGCACAGGGGTTTGAATCCTGAGATGTCCTGAGTGGAATATTATAGCACCTTGAAAAGCATAAAGTCTTTGGAATTTACGAGTAGGAAGTATTAGAGATAGAACATTCTAAGCCTTTCTGTCAGAGAGCTCCAAATGGAGACTCAGAGGGATACAATAATCTGGACAAAGTCACACAGCCAATTAATTCTAGACCTTGTGTCCAAACACATTATATTTGGCCTCAAGTTTAGAGTTTATTCTGCTACAATGAAACCCCATCTCTGAATCCTTTTTGTCACAGAACAAATCATGTCCTTGTTAAATTTCACTTGGGTATTTTTTGGGGGGGGGAAATGCTGAGGAGTAGTAAATCTGGAGTTTCCTTTGGCTCGGAGCATGGTTTTAACTCCAGCTGACTCTATAAATTGACATGGATTATGGGGTTGTGTGGCATTTAGCTTTATGATAATTACCTATTTGAATAGCTGATAAGAGTTAATTTATCCTGAAGACAACTAGGAATAAAAGAATAATTGGGTTATAAAATTAAAGCAATAACATCTGTACTTTCTACTACATTGAACATANTTGATGCAGAAAATATTTCAATTAGGCTGAAAAACCTGCAAATGCTCTTCCTTCTTTATATTTTTCCTCAAGAGGGGAAAAACAAAGGCATAGCACACTAAAATAAAAATTAAAAGTGGGAAAGCTTGCACACCTTGTACACCCTTGACACAAGCACCCTTAGTGGGAAAGCTTGCACACCTTGCACACCCTTGACACAGGCAAGGAAGCCTTAGGAAGCCTGCCATGGCTAATGAGAACTAAATGNGCAGCTCTCTGTGACTTCAGTTCCAAAAACTAAACCAAGCAGTTCCTGTACAATAGCCATTTTACCAGATCAGAGAGTTGGGGAGTCCAGTGCAGACACACAGATTCCAGCACCTTAAGCTGTAGGCCGTGACCACATATGGGGTTACATAACTGAATGTAGGGGGGAAGTCACGATAATTTTGACAGTAGTATAAATTTTTTGAACAAGAAATAACCAGAAATGTGTTTAAAAGTAAACACACAATGAGCTTGAAGTGGGTGGTGCTTGCTTGTGGTCGCCACAAACTGTTTCTGCAGCCTTGTTCTGAACACACATGTGCACTTTGTGTGCCCATGCACTGTACTGTGCTACCTGCCAATGGAAACGTCNTGTAATACTTTAGTTCAAATTCAAGGACTTGGGACCATTTCATGTTGTGAATTGTAGTCCCTTTGCTGTGTGGACAAAGTTTCCCGCTCTCATAGAAGCACAACATTGTNATTGCAGAGAGCAAAGACAGTGTTTTCCTAGCATCTTCCCTCAGCATTGCAAGCATCAAATTAAAGTATCTCGGGCTTGTGTTGTGTTAGGATATTTGATTGTAAAAATTGCTGCTTGAATTGTTGACTTGAGTTTCATAAAAAGAATTAATAAATAAATTTTAACTTGAGGTTAGGAAAGAATTTCCAACAATTTCTGTAATGGCCCTAAACATACTCTGACTATTTTGTTCTATATATTTATGAACACTATGGTTATAAAATCAACTCATATATAAAATAAACTCATAAAACCATTGGAGAAGCTGTATGATCTACAATATCAAATATTCAGTCAAGATTCAAGTCTTCGTGTAAAATAAGCATGCACATCTATATCAATGTGCAAGTTTCCTTTTTTGTTTAGTAAGTGGTAAAACCTTGTATATATACTAAAAAATTATCCTACAGTAAATTTCTTCATGAAGTTTTATACCTATTTTATATACCCATATACCCAAAGTTACATTAAAATGTCTTATGAGAAAAGAGATTGCAAGCAGAAAAAAATCTAAGAAGCCTTGTTATAGATCACACTCCGTGACTTACGGTAAATTGCCTAACCTCTCTGAGCCTCAGCTTTCTGAATTTTGTTCAATGGGATATTAACCAATACTGTTTCAGATACTCTGCTGAGCATCAAGGAGAGTAGAAAAATATCTGATCTCAATGAGGTCATGANAACAGGTAGATATGAACGCCCCCAAAAGAACATTTGAGAAATTATGTCTGTGGTACGAAAGAACGGAGAGACAAAGGAAGGGACATATCCATTTTGTTGGAAGAAGCAGCTTTACCGACACTGGATTAGAAGGAGACAGGAGAGGGAGATGCCAGCCTGCAAGTTGTTAGAGGACACAAAACCTCAACTGTGCATACCTCTGACTCAGTCTCTTCTTATCAGGGCTGTGGGCCGAGGATTCCAATCATCTCAGTGACAGAGTGCTGCTCTCCACAGGACTGACCAGTCCTACTCTTGGTTAGGGCCCTGTCTGGTGGATTGAAGAAAACAGTCAAAGGAGACAGGAGCCTGACCTTGGAGCACGCTAGGATCCTCGATATTTATGAAAGACTCTAGATGATCTTTCAAGGCAGATAGATATGAGATTTAGAGTTATGTTACACCTCATTGCTTTATTTAAGACTTTCTCTAGTGAGTGTGGCTATTTGCACATCTCCCCACTAACATTTAGAAGGCTCTCATCAACAGCATTTTATGTGTGCCTAGTTATTTCCAAGAGATGTTAACAGGCTAAAAGAAGAATCTGTGTGAGGTGTCAGGTTGTGGAGGGGAGTATCTGCAGGAATTCTTCTGATTTTGTTTTGGGGATGGAAGAAAATAGAAAATTTGAGAAAAAAAGATAATTGAAGCAGCCCTGGAGTGTGCTGTCTGAAGAGGCATATTGGAACCATGAACTCCACACAAGGCTTCTTTCTCTGTTTTATCATCTCTAAGATCAGCTTCAATAATCCAGATGAAGGGAAAAGCTGGCTCCCTTCCTCTTGCAGAGCCTGTCTCATATTTAATGTGCTGATTTCAGAGTCAAGGAGACAGAGGTGAGCCTTGGTTTTTGACATGGATCTTGGAGCCACTCTACCAGTGATAATTAGCAGGTGAAGATGGACAGGTTGGTAGAAGGCAGAGCTATAGGCACAGCTCTCTCTTTCTCTATCTCTGTCTCTCTCTCCCTCTCTCCTCACTGCATAATATAGCTTCTCAGCTGTTATGTCAGCACTTGTCCTGACTTTTGGTCTTCCTTATGAAAAAAATCTCTCTGGAGTCTTCAGCTAGGTCATGATGTAATGCTGGTCTGAGAGGCAGGAACAAGTAGCTTGTCTAATGTAAGTCATGGTCATCTCAGTGGGCACTCCCTTGGTATTGAGACAGGCCTGAGTTGGGTACAAGCAGACATTTTTTTATATATATATCACTTTCTTCTTTTAAAGCCTGAAATAATGAATGCCTAATTCATCTGTCTGCCAGAGTGGGGTTGGGAAGGGCCTGATGGGCTAGTCCGCACTGTCCAGATCCAGGGATTGTCTTGAACAAATGTGAAGAAAGATGGCTTATCTTGAAAACCATGGATAACTTGTCCTGGCTGAAACACAGACTCCATGTGGTACAGAAAAGAATCTGCATGTAGAGAGTAAACAGGGAGGGGTATGTGAAGGGAAAGATAATAAGAGATATATTTAATATTTTAAAGGGCTTTCTTTTAATCTAAAGGCAATGAAGACCTTTGCAGGCTATAAAGCAGAGCATGGTAAAGAACATTAGGTATGGCAACATAGTGAATTAGTTAATTAATTTTTTGCAGTCCTGGGGATCAAAAGCAGGTTCTCACATATGCTAGGCAGGTCTTTCCCACTGGGCCACATTAGTGGCCCCCTACATGTTCTTAAGATAACAAACTTACTTTTGATGAGCTCGCATGGTGTTACTACTTAAAGCTATGAAGGCTGGACTTTGTAGTGACAAAGAGCATCTTGGCAAGGGCCACACCAGTGGCTGGCCTATCTTTTCCTTGGTTTACAGATGTAACTAAGATGTGCTTGGGTATCAAGGATGGATTGGGCTGTCTGTTAAGAGCATTTTTACTTTACAAAGAGTCTCCTTCCCTTAAATTCCTTCAATTCAATTCCAAGAATGAAATTTATAAAGTCCAAGGATAAGTATAACCTACAGTTTCCCAAGACAAAAATGAGGCACTTCAACTTGGCAGCCATCCTGATGACACAGAAAATCTACCTTTTGCACATCANACTCCCCTTTGGTCCTCGTCTAAAGCTCNGGTGACTCCCTGAGAAGGTGTGAGATGGCCACCNTGGCGTGTTCGCTCCACTGTGTGTGCCATCCCTATTTCCTCCTGCACAATCAAATTGGCACGACAGTTTTATGCACTTTGGGAGGTAGAAGTCCCCGCGCAAGAATCATTCCCTCCTATTTATCTTCACAGGAGTTACCCATGGGCGCCCTGAGCACGTACAGTGCCAGCACCTCCCTCCTTTGTATACAGGATTTTTATAAAAAGACCTATCAATGCAGGAGCTTTCCCCACATATTCTGTATATGATGATGCCTTACCCCTCTGTTCCTGCTCTCCAGAGTCTGTGCATGAAGAACGCTGTCTTAAAATGCAATAACTTTCTGTGACACTTTATCATCCCAATAGCAATAAAATGACCAAATATGACATTGTTTATTTTTTCTGCATAGTAGCGAGGGAAACAAATTCATGGGCACAGCTCCTTCTCAGAGAACAAAGCTGACTAAAAGACACTGTTTTCCCATTTTAACTTTGGTTTGTTGCCATTTCAGTTGACTTACTCTGTTTTCAAGGTCTCCCTTTCTGACCCACATCATCTAAAGAAGCATGATCAGTGGCTTGGACTGGAAGCACTCGTCTGAGTTAAGTACTATGCAGGAGAATACTGATGCTCTCTAAGCATCTCCAGGTAGAATTCCTCATTATGTCTGGGAGGAGCTTGAGATTCACATATCCTGCAGTCTTACTTTTAACAGTCCATACAATTGGGTTTGTTATCAAATAGAAATGACCAGCACTCAGCTCTGGCAAACTCACTCTCTCTCTCTCTCTCTCTCTCTCTCTCTCTCTCTCTCTCTCTCTCTCTGTCTCTCTCTCTCTGTCTCTGTCTCTCTGTCTCTCTCTCCACAGTTTTTTCAGTAAGTGTGTGCTTTCACCTTTTGTATTTTTAAAGTGTCTTTATTTCTGAGGGTGTAGGCCAGAGTTTGCCTGGCATACAAGAAGTTCCAGGTTTAGTATCCAGGCCTGCAAAAGAAAGTGTCCCTTTCCCCCCTGTCATCTAGCAGTAATTAAATCAGATATGTGTCATAGTTTGCAGTTATTTTCTGTAAGTGCAGAGAAGGTGGCACATGACTCCATTGCTATCTACCACCAGTTGTGGTCAATGAGAATTCTGCTGTGTGTGAAATCATTGTTCTTTGCGTAATGTGCATTCCTGTCTCAGTCTCTTTTTCTGTTGCTGAGATTAGATATCCTAATAAAAGCAACTTCAGAGAGAATGTTCTTATTTTATCTCAGAATTCATGGTGGGGAATTCAAGGCAGTGGGATCTTGAAACAACTGATCATGCTGTATCCACAGACAGGAAGGAGAGAACTAATGGATACTTTCTTCATATATACAGTATAGTGATATTGTGTCTCTCAATATATTGTGCACCCTAATAAACTTATCTGAGGTTAGAGAACAGAACAGCCACTAGATAGACATAGAGGCCAGAAAATGGTGGCACACACACCTTTAATCCTAGCATTCTGGAGGCAGAGATCCATCTGGATCTCTGAAATCAAGGAAGGCTACACTGGAAACAGAGCCAGGCATGATGGCACACACCTTTAATCCCAGAAAGTGATGGCAGGAAGCAGAAAAGTATATAAGTCATGAGGACCAGAAACTAGAGGCCTTTTAAGCTTTTAGGCTTTTAGCAGCAGTTCAGCTGATTGATGTCCATTTGGATGAGGACTCAGAAGCCTGCAGTCTGAGGAAACATGATCAGCTGAGGAGTTGGTGAGGTGAGGTTAGCTGTGGCTTCTTCTGTTTTTCTGATCTTTCAGAATTTACCCCAGTACCTGGCCTGGTATTTTCTATTATAAGACCTTTTAAGATTCATGTTACAGTATAGGATCCCAACCATTACACAGTATAGGAATGCCACCCATAATGGGTGGTTCTTCCCACCTTAGTTTACGCACTCAACAGACATGCCCAAGNCCTATCTCTCAGGTGATTCTAGGTTCTGNCAAGTTGTCAACACCAACCAGCACAATTATCTTTCTTGTAGCTTTTAGTATCACCTNTTTATTTTCCTGATACACTGAAATTTCCATAAGATGTGTATGGATGTGCCCTAGTTTGCATCTAAATACCTGGATTTAATATACTTTTCAATATATCTGGAAAATTCTTGGTCATTACCTTTTAAAGTGTTTCTGTTCTGCCTCTTGCTCTATTCTACTATTTTACATCTTCCACTGGACATACTTTGCAGNCTGTACAGTTATTCTTCATGTCTCTTAAACATTGCTTAATGAAAAAGTACCTTTTATCTTTCCATAATGTATTCTGGCTGAATTATCACAATATCTTCTAATTGAGCAATTCTTATGTTTACCAGTTTCATCTACCAGTTTAATAAATTTTAGTGACCATAATTTTAATTTATAATACTTGTTTCTCCTTCCCTTCCTCTCCCTTCCCTCCCCTCTTCTTCTTCTCTGTTTTCCTTTGTTCCCCCCTCCTTCCCTGTTTCTTTCTGTTTTAACACAGGATCTTGTGATGGAGCCCACACTGTCTCCAACTCTCAAGTAAAACTCCTACTCCAGACTTCAGACTGCTGAGATTCCAGATGTGCAACCCCCTTACCCGGCTTATTTCCTGTATTTCCAAGAAACATTGAGAAAGTGTTTTATTATCATTGGCATCTTCTTCTCTGTCTCTGTTTACCTTTGGAAAGCACAGTGTTTTCCTTTATTTCTTTCAGGGATATGAGATATGATTGTTTTAAAATTAGCTCCCACTTACCCTGGTACTTTCATTAATGGCTACCCAGGCTTTGATTGAATAGGACCTCTCATCTCATGTTAGAACTCACTGTGTTCTATTTGGTATCATAAATTCATCTTCAGTAAAAGTTCTCTCTTTTTTTGCTGGTGGTGATCAAGCCCAGGGCCTCCACATGCTAGGCAAGTGTTCTATTACTGAGCTGTACTAAGTCTGCAGTCCTTACTTTATATAATTTATCTAGTAAGGGTTTCAGAACATGGTCCTCATAATTCCCCTTNGACATGGCATCAGCACTGTATACTTTTGTGGGTGCTGCAATTAAACCCAATGACTTANGCATATTAGGCAAGTGATCTTCTACTGAGTCACCTCCATACTTTGACTCATAGGTTCTCAACATAGATACNTGTAGCGAATGCTGAGGGGAACTGCCCAGATTCTCCCTCAGGATTGAATCCCTTATTCCCAAGTGTCAACTACCTACNGTGTACAGTTGAGTCCCTGCACAGGATTTTCTTCAGCTGATAGGAGCTGCTTGCNCAAGGTTACAGCCCTTCCTCAAGAGCAGCTGCCTCCNGGTGACTGGGATGGAGTGGCATGGAAGCTGAATCCCTTTGTTCCANCTCAGGACAGTGATAAAGAGCCATCCTNGATCCAGAGCTCCCTGGGAGTTGGCCTCGAGCTGCTGCTTCATTTCAGCTTCGTCCTTTTATCNATCTTGTTTCACTTTACTACCTTAAAGGTGTTCATTTCAAAATGCCNCCAGTAAGTCTGCTGCTCAAAAACTTCCNAGTCTGTGTCCTGAGGAAACCAATTTAATTTAAGACANCACCCTCTGGATGGAGAGCANGCAGGTCTCCCTCAGGGCCTGGACCACCTGCTTCCCCATAGCAGATGCATAGACATGTCTGTGGAATGACTCCACGAATGAAAACAGACCTGCTCGAATTTGACCTGCTCAGTTTTCACAATCTATGTCATCTTTTCACGTTTTATTAACATAACTTGGACCATCTAATTTGGACCATCTAAGTTTGGGAGATTAATCTTTGGCTAAGGTAAGCTACACCTCTTACTATGCAGTTTCCATTTTAATTGAACCATAATGTCACTCGGATGAGCCTAGTGCGTTGACACTTGTAATGCGTTTGAAGACAAATTGCCCAAGTGCATGGTACTCATGTGGGAGGTGAAGACAGATGATCAAAAACTGAGCACAGGTTATAAATTGAAGTTTGGCACCAGGAAGGAATGGCAGTACCAGAGACAGGCAATAAAGACAGCTCCCTTTCAAGTGTCACCAGGGTTGGTACAGTATGGCCCCTTTGCCTCCCTCAAAGCTGACTTGAAGTCTTTGCTGGGCATGCTTTCCTTGGATTGACAATTAAGATCCTTGTGGCAATATTCATCTCAGAGGGCCTATTAAACCGAGTGTGCTCTCTGTAAAAAGGATGGAAAGGTAGATTGACGGAAGACCCCACACCTAGGGACACTGCTGTATGGTGAGTGAAATATTTCATAAATGTACTGTCAGGTGCCTCTCACCTTTCTAAGAGAACATTCAAATGACATATTGCCAGGCTTAATTAACAATAATAAAAATATAAGACTGCCCTGAGTTATTAATATGACCACCAATGGCAGATGCTGCTGTTTGCCTATCCTGAATCTTGTTTCCTATGAATGTGCTTTCAGATCCTCATTGATTTATCAGATGTTCCTGAGTGTTCCTCGGCCCATATTCAAAGGGCAGATTTGAGTTTCCTTGTATAGATTTTGACATTCATATTTTCCTTGGAAGTAATTGTTTCAGATATCCAGATCAAGAGAAGTAGCTACTACTGTTTGGATGAATGACTGCCAAGGCAGAGCAGGAGGATGTTCAGATGGAGATGGAGTCAGTAGACCTTTCTTGCATTGAAGGGCCTCAGAGCTGTAAGGTGCCAGGTGAGGCAGAATGCCCGGTGGGCAGTCTACATGTGGAACAGTCAAATTCTGTGTTGGAGAAACAATGGTTCAGGCTTCTATTGCAGGATTTTGAGAAATGAAATGCCCTCACCCAGAGAAATTAGCAGTCTCCAGAGGAATGTTCTCTACAGGTGCCATTTAGGGGCAGTCTCAACTCATTCAAGCTATTGTAACAAATACCATAAACTGGCTAGTTTAAAAACAGCAGAAATGTATTTAATACAAGTCTAGAGGATGGAAAATCTAAGATCAAGGTATCAGCAGATTTGGTGTCTAGTGCACCTAATTCNTGGGCTTTCTTGCTGTTCCTCACACGGTGGAAGTAGGGAGCAAGCTTTCTAGGCAGAGGATGAAGAATCAAACTCTCTTCACAAACCCTTGGAATGTGGTTGCCCCCATGTCCCTGCTTCCCAAATGATCACATTGGTAACTGGGTTTCAATATATGAACTTAGGGGGAAGATGCAGCATTCATATCACAGCAAGGACCACAGGTCATTGTTCATCAGCTTCCTTAAAAAAGATTTTTGCTTAGAACAGGCTGGCAGAACTAGTCACATCTTCTCATGGTCTGTTAGTGCTTGTCACAACGTGGAAAAACAGCATCAAAAGAACAGACATGACAGAGACCACTGGAGGAGAAACACATTGTACAAGGGACAGGGGACACACTTGAAATAAATTCTAATGTATTTTCTCAGTGAGATTCGAGGAGATGCTGAAGTACTAAAAGCAAGCATAGGCCACAGGGAGAAATGGAATAACTGCATGCCAGCAAATTCCTGGATGGTAAAGACACGCCTGCCAGAGAAGAGGACAAGACAAAGAANGGTCGGAAGATGAATCCTAGGAAATGCTCCGGAAGTAGATCAACCAAAAGGATGGGGATTGTGACAGTGAGGAGACCCAAGGACAGTGAGACCCAAGGACAGTGAGACCCAAGGACAGTGAGACCCAAGGTCAATGAGGANCTAAGAGACACACAACAGGAGGGGAAACAATGTCCCAGAACTGAGCAATATGCAGATTGAGAAGGTACACCAAGTGCTCAGCACACTGAATAATAACACTTTAAAAACCCCAACTCTATGGAAACCAGTGCGGTGAGTCCTCAAAAGGCTACAGATAAAGACATCANGTAACATGGCTTTTCTATTCCTGGGAATGTATGCAAAGGACTTTATAGTCATAGACATACTTGTTCATCCATGTTCTTTGATGCTCTCATGGTAGCTAAGAAATAGGATCAGTGTAGATGCCCCCCAGCTGATGACTAGATACAGGAAATGTGGCATGTTTACATAATGGAATGTTGTTCATGTGTACAGAAAGATGAAATTATAAAATTTGTAGGTAAAGAGATGAAATAAAAAAAAACTATCAAGTGAAGTAACCTGAGCACAGAAAGAAAATGTCACATGCTCTCCTTCATATGCTGGTCATGGCTTTGAATCTCTCTTTTTATGTGTTCAACTTAGAGTTCATTTGGGAGGGAAATGACTTAAGGGAGGAGGCAGTAGACAATAGTGTTTCTTAGTTAGGTTTCTATTGCTGGGATGAAACACCATGACCAAAAGCAAGTTAGGGAGGAAAGGGTTTATTTGGTATACACTTTCACATCACTGTTTATCATCAAAGAAATCAGGGGAGGAGCCTGGAGGCAGGAGCTGATCGAGGCCATGAAGGAGTGCAGCTTATTAGGTCACTGTCCGTGGTTTGCTCAATTTGTTTTTTGATAGCACCCAAGACCGCCATGATGGGCTGGGCCCTTCCACATCAGTGACTAACTAAGAAAACACCATGCAGGCTTGCCTACAGCCAGATNTTATGGAGGCATTTTCTCAACTGGGATTACTTCCTTTCAGATGATTCTGCTTGGGTCAAGTTGACATAAAACTAGCAAGCATAAGTAACATGAAGGTAGAGGATGAGAATGCTGGGGTAGAAAGGTTTAATCAAGGATGGGGTGAGAGAATTGGGGAGATGGGCACTTGGAGGTGGGGTAACCTAAATGAAGTGAGGATGACAAATCACATGGAAATATACTGTGTTGAAAGCAAATTCAAAATATAAGGTATTTTTAAAAATGAGAGTTGGACAGTATATACCCTGAATGGCTGGAAGAAGCTATTCCTGGAAGCAAGGGGTTAATAAACAAAACCCTTAGTTATTGATCAGGGAGGCCTTAGAAGCTCCCAAAACAATGCAAACTCTTGCCATTCCTCTTAGTTTCCCACCAGAGCTAAATGATAAGATGCTGTCACTGGAGACCCCACACACCTCAAACTTCCACCCGGCTGGTTAGCCTTTGNAGTAGTATCAGAAGGTCCTATGCAGGCTGCTGAGGCTAGAGAGGCATCAGTAGTANTATTTAGATACAAACCCTACAAATTATGTTACCAGCTTGCCAAGAAACTTGTGCCCACTTGTGAAATATTTGCATGTGTAACTGTTATGGGGATAAGCAACTGTTCTCTTATTGGATTTGAACCCCACAAGAGGGACTCTACCCATGATACCANAAACCTGTTCAAAACATCCTGGCCTGGGAGGCCATAGGTCTTTAGTAGTGAACTCAATTCTGTTGTTCAGCTGACTTGACCTAGCGTTATTTAGAGTCATAACCAGAGACTCCCCTCTTTCTAATGAACTATGGTAAAAGCAGAAGCTCACGNCAATACAAGGTACTGAGAATAAGTGTCAGTTGAGTGTTTAGCTCTAAACAGGACACTTACACTGTCTCTTCCAAGACTCACAGAACATTGCAGAAGAAGAGCAGAAAGGAAGTGAGAGCTGAATGGGACAAAGGTTGCAGAATGTCATCTTTGGGGAAATACGTAGTCATTGCACTCAACAGCTGCCAATAAATGCACTGGCTCTGTACAAGAATGGGCCTGTTAACAGCCAAGCATAGATGGAGGAGGGGCTCAAGTAGCCCTCACTGCTGAACTATCTGCTACTGATAGACTCAGGGAAAAGGGAGCCAGTTCCTTCAATGGTGTCCTCAACTGGTGACTCCACCAAGCTCTAATGGATAGTCCCAACCCAGTGGCTAAGGAAATGGCTCTATGTGGTGATAATTTATCTGTGTTTCCTAATAAAATTTATCTGAGGGTCAGAGGAAAAATGGGGCCGCCAGCCACCAGTAGTAAACAATAGCCATGCAAGTTAGCACACGCCCTTAATCCATTGGTTCGTCTGTGACCTCTGTGGTTTCGTNGTTTTCCATGGATGACACTGAGACACTTTCTCCCGTTTTCCTGGCAGTGGACCCTCCCAGCTCTTCTGTCTCAAGGCAGTCAGAACCACTACTCACAGCTCTAGGTAATCTAAATGGGTCTCAAAACCAAACCAAAAGTTATGAATCTGGAAAAAGGACATATTGGGAGGTTGGTAGAGGTGAGAAGGATATAAGAAACAGAATGTGTGGGGACAGGAGTAACCAGATTATATTGTGTGTACATGTAAAATTATGAAAGACCGTACTTAGTAACAAAAACAACAAAACTCCAAAGTATCTGCTTTGGGTTTCAGTCTAAAATGTCCCCATAGACTTGTGTTTTCAATGTTAGGGACTGTGGAGCTTTCTGGAAGTAGGGTCTGGCTGACAGAGGTGGGTTGTGAAGGGTGGACTTTTGAAGGCTGGAGCCTGGTCCTGGACCTGGTTCCTGTCATGTTCTCNCTGATCCTGAATCTGTATAATGTGAAAAGGTAGCACTGCCCACTCCCACCACCGTGAACTGCTTCATTCTGCCATGCCTTTCCCACTGGGAAGGACAGGATGAAACAAGGAGCCAAAATGAATCTTCCCTCCCAGGAGATGCTTGTGTTGGGTGTTTTCTCTTAGTGGCACAAAGGTAACTAATACATAGATCAGAACACCAAGGCTAAAAAGAAGAGCTGAAAAGCAAAAACAAGAGAAATCTAAAATTAAAACAACACCAAAAAGTGATATTGAATTGTGTACTCACAAGTCTTGGTGTGATGAATGACCTTTGGCTTTCTGAGGGAGAAAACATACCAACTTAGAATTCAGTACATAATTAAAGTACAAATATANAGACTAGCGGAATAAAGACATTACCAAATGCAGAAGGCCAAGAAGGGACTCTCCAAGGAAACAGGACTTGTCAGAACACTAAATTTCTAGGACAAGTTGAACCAAATGAAAAATAAGTGAAAAATAATTAGTTGCAAAAGAAAAATTGACCTGCAGGCAAAAAGCTATACAAGGAAGAACATTTCATCCAGAGAGCAATGGCTGGGTAGTGAACCAGCTANGCAGCCATCACCATGAAACCACTATTGGTTTTCAATTTTTAGAATCATTTTACTGATGAAGCTCAGACGACTTAATTATCACTGTAGCACAAAATGCAAATATTGTAAATTTGATGTTGTAAAAGCAAAAACTCAAGAGATGCTGGGAAATCGAGAGAGACAGAGCTAGAAGGGAGGTGTTAGGGGTTGATGAGTGAAAAAGCACAATGTTTTGATCAAAGGGAAAGATTCAGGCAATTTAACAATCCTGTTCCTCTTACACTCGGCAAGAGTAAAGACAAGGATCCCCCTTTGCAATGAAGGGTATTTTATGAAAGACAGTTCTAGCTTCTTTTGCTGTTATTAAATCAATGTCTTGATTTGATGTCATGAAAGCAACAACTGATAACTTCACTGTTGCATGCTAAAACAGAAGTAAGAGCAGGGAGGTAACCACACAAATGTGAATCGACAAANCCACTCAGCACAAGAGTTATATACTATGTCCTCATTTGCTTTCTAGTGCTGTGATAAAACATTCTTCCCAGAAACACCTTGGAGAGGAAAGGGTTTATTTCAGTTTCTACTTCTGCATCAGAGCCCATCATTGCAGGAAGAAAAAGAAGGGGCTCAAGGCAGGAACTAAGGCACAGGCCATGGAGGAAGAACACTGATTACTGACTTGCTCAAAGGTTTGCTTAGNCTGCTTTCTTATGCAACCCAGAACACTCTTCCACCACCATCTGCCCTCCCCTGACCACATGTGGTACAACCCACGGTGGGCTGGGCCCGCCTTCATCAATCATTAATAAAGAAAATGACTCCACAGACTTGCCTAGAGGCCAATCTAATCAAGACAATGCCTTAATTAAGGTTCCTTCTGAACAGAAGCTCCTCATTTATATCAAGATGACAAAAACAAAAAACCAAACCTTAACTAGCACAAAATGCACACACACACACACACACACACACACACACACACACACACACACACTTCATGTTAAAAGCTAGATTGGTGGGGCCTTTCTCAAAAGAGAAGCACCCCATCCTGATGAATTCACATCATACTCACCATGGCATTGAACAGGTCATCATCGTAGCTACTTAATAGCGAACACTTAGTTTTGTCAGATGTGTGGGTTTGCTTACATTTGATTTGTAATGTTTTTAGCTGTGTGATAGTTAGCTGCTTTTAAAATTCATCCGGATAAGTCAGGAGGGATACATGTGGCTGGCATCAGATGCTACTTTTCTTCCCTCTTTTCTTGCCCCCCTCCATTTCCTTCCTTTCTTCCTTCCTTCTCCCTCCTTCCCTCCTTCCTTCATTTCTTCCTGTCTTTCCATANTGAGCTAGGGGACCCACCCATGCTAGCTAAGTACCCCTAAGCTGTACCCCCAGCTCTAGGCTTCTTGTTTTCACTTGACTATTTCCATCACTAATGTAGCAGTGACTTGGCTCAGAGTATTTGAAGCCAGTGGTTGCCCAAGCTGAAGGCAGAGATGGATTCCTCCTTCTCCAGAAAGGTCTCTCTGTGCACAGTTCTCTGTTTTGTAACTGCCTACATCTTTGTGCATCCAAGTATGAGCCTTGTTCCAACAGCATCAGAATGTCTGTGCAGAAACTTGGGCCTCAATTCAGGACCCACTGAATCAGAATCTGCCTCCTTCACAAGGTGCTGGGTGATTTCCAATGAATATTAAGCTCTCGGTGGAGCTGACCCCCATTTTCCTGAGGTTNTGGAAACCACAAGCATGGCATTTAACACAGAGCATCCTCATGGTACTCCCAGCCTAGGCCAGTCCAGACCGAGCATTCCTCTTTTGAGGACCATCAGGCCTGGGCTCTTATGCAGTTTGACATTCTCTGTGCTTCTTGACAGCTCTCTAATGTGTCCTGGCACTCCTGCCCCAGCCAGCACTTGGTGGACCTTTTTGTTTACATCTTCCTGTATTCCCTCTCTGTAAATCAGAATAGCAATGCCACTTTTCTCAGGGCACTGTTGCGAGGCTAGCATGCATTCATCTGTATAAAGCACTCAGTATAGAGGAACATCTCAATAAATGTGATTATAATTACGAGCTATTATCAAAGAGTCCTGGGTGATAACAGTCAGCAAGAATAGGCATAGATGTTAATGGTCTCCAGCCTCAGCTGTCGTCTGCTTCATTTCCCTCATCAATAGCTCATTACTTGATTGTCAAGTCACAGACGCTATANGCTACACACCATCACACCGAATAATAACA
This sequence comes from Neotoma lepida, assembly GCA_001675575.1. Lineage (NCBI taxonomy): Eukaryota > Metazoa > Chordata > Mammalia > Rodentia > Cricetidae > Neotoma > Neotoma lepida. Next base: position 54,631 of record LZPO01008218.1, on the reverse strand, counting down.
ATTATTCCAGGTCTCATGTGTAAAGCACTACAGAACCAATATCCCTGTGATCCTGAGTGGAGTCTGTCTGCTGGAGATGGCATGGCAAGGGACAAAGCTGTGCCATGGGAACATGTCTTTCTAGTTCTGTTGGTACAGGACACTTTGTCCCAGGAGCAGCTGAGCCATCCTGCTGTGTGTCCTGATGTTGCACAAAGCCNGAACAGCCCTTTTCCTTTGTTTTTCTTTGACTCATTTCTTGATGCTCTGCCTATTCCTTAGAGACTCAGGGATGAGTCCATAAGAACAAGCTGGTTCATGAATCTCACAGGCTGTACTGTGTAGACGAATTGCTAAGTGGTCTTATTAAATAAAAAACCTGGAGCCAGATATCAGGGTTAAAACCTGAGAGATCAGAGGAATAGGAAAAGCCACAAGCCAACCTCACCTTACCGACCCTCAGCTTCCAAAGAGACCTACTTCCTGTATACCCACANCTATATGCTTTTCTGTTCTGCTATCTCATTTGCTCTCTCTGTCCAGCTACATCACTTCTTCCTGCCCAGCTCTGTCACTTCCTGTCTGTCTGTACAGACCTTCAGACCTTTNACTGGTGTTGGAATTTAAGGTATGTGCCACCACACCTGGCTNTGTTCCCAGGGTGGCCTTGAACTCACAGAGATCCAGACAGATCCCTGCTTCCCAAATGATAGGATTAAAGGCCTGTGCTACCATTGCCTGACTTCTATGTTTAATATAGTGGCTGGCTTTTTCCTCTGACCCTCAGATAAACTTTACTGGGGGACACAGATAAAATATCATCACAGTACTGGTACTGAATCTTCTCCCTGTTCCCATTTCTCACCCACAAACTGGAGGTATGTTACATAAAGCAAGTAACACTCTTGAGACTATCCTCCTAAAGTTATCTCTTTCCCAGAACCATGTTCTATCACATAGACATGCAGACTCCCTGTCAAAGACAGCAAACATCTTGTTTTATCTGGGGCCCTGGAGCAGCCAGACTTAATGTCCAAGTAGGTTCCCTTTCTGCTGAAGTGATTTTTCCTTCTGAATCTAGAAAAGAGAAAATATGGTGTGTATGTGGGAGAGGGCTTGGGTATAAACACAACCTAGTAATTTAGAAGGTCCATAGTGTGTGTAAGAGAGATGACATTTTCTAAATAGCACAAGGAAACACCCCAAGGTCAGATGGTGAAAAATAAGGAAAGAAAGAAAGCTGCCATCATGACGCTCTTACTATGTGAAGGGCTGAACATGCCAACCGGTGTTATTCCTGAAAGAGCCATCTTTGGTGTGCTGTCCTGGGTAACTTGAGGACCCATCTCCCCTGCTCTTGTTCTGATAGGGAAGGCCATNTGCTGGTGCCAGCCCTGCCCTGGGTGAGTTCCTGAGAGGCGNGCACATTCCCTCCAAGAACATGCCATATGTACAAGAGGCTGCTCCAAGGAGAAGCGAATTTGCACATCCCACTCAAGGGGGAATGGCACGGATGGGTGTGAGGAGCCCCCAGATTTCCGGCTCTTCCTCTGAGGTGCTTTAAGAAGGAGCACATGACTCATTTCAAAGAATCCAGGAAGTGGGAGATGGTCAGNAATGGCCTGGTCGCGATGAAAACAAAGGGCTTTCTCTTTCATTTGGCAAGTTGGCCACTTAGCTTCGACTGCTTAGCTCCTGATTGTCTTGTCTCAGGAGATTGTAGAGTGTTTGAAGGGTGGGTCTCCCTGTTCCAGTTGAAGCACAAGTAAATAGCAATTTGAGGAATTTTTTTTCCCTCAGTGAAAATGGGTTTGCTTTCCCAGCTTCCATTTGAGCTGTGAGTTGGAGTCCTTTGCAGGCCTTGTGTGAATTGGGTTTGGAAATATGGATGCAGGGTATTGGAGTGAANTTGTTCAAAGGAAATNCCAGCAGTCTGGGCATGCCTTGGCCAAGGAGATCTGAAACTTTTTGGATCAAATGACAATGCACAGGATTAATGTTTTAAAATATTCCTTTTATATTCTTGAAAATTGGAAGGCTTTCCCTAGGAATCTGGACTCTGATTTATCTCGAAGCAGTGTAAATTTTAGTGAGATTAAACCTACTTTATCATAAGAAAGTATTTAGATCATGTTTGCATGTGTTATTTTTTCTAATAATTAAATTTGAACTGTGTTGTTTGTATGTATTTAGTTCTGAGCTTCATTTCTCCTGGAAGCTTTTAGGAAAAATATCTACAGCCTACAGTATGGTTGGACTTTAAATTTTTTTCATTGGTATGTAATAATTGTATACTTTTATGGGTTGCAATGTGATATTTGAGAACAAGTAAACATGCACGTTGATCAGTAGGAACTGTGGTACCTCTCAGCTTGAAAATTTATACATTCTTTATATTGGGAACACTCAAAGTCTATTTTCCAGCACTTTTGATATACACAGTAAAATATTAATAATTATGGTCACCTTAGCATATTATTGAACAATTGGGCTTGCTTTTCCAATGGTGCGTTTTTTGTGCCCAGANCAATTATGGGAAGGAATCCTCAATTCTGGCTGGCTGGCAGACACAGCAGATTTCCCTGAATCTGCTGAGAGCTGGAGGTCTTTTCCTGGAATTCTGAGTGGGAATGGTGGTCAGGGACTACGTGGGGCTTGGTGGAGTTGCTTAGCAAATGGACAAGAAGGGCACAGAGCTAGGTAGAAACCACGTTTTCTATATTTCATCTTGCTGTGATACCAACTTGCCCCACCCCTTTCTATTACCCTATACAGCAAATGGACATGGTGCTATTTGTTCCACTCTGGGGACATTAAAAATATTACACAGCAGAGAAGATACTATCAAAGGAGCATACTCCTTTTTATTTCTCCCGAAGGACAGATAACAATGGGTCTCTCTCTTCAACTAAGGAGACAGATGGAGTAAGAAAGCTAAGTGAGGTCAAATTTGAGAAATGGGAAGAACTGCCACAGGGCTCGTAACACGTAAATTGTTTGAGGGGCAAAGGATTGTGGGGAAAGGAAGCAAAGATCTAAGAGTTCCCTAGATCCTGATCCACTTGCTTTAAGAAGAGTGAGGAGGCCGGGCGGTGGTGGCGCACAACTTTAATCCCAGCACTCGGGAGGCAGAGGCAGGCGGATCTCTGTGAGTTCGAGGCCAGCCTGGGCTACCAAGTGAGTTCCAGGAAAGGCACCAAAGCTACACAGAGAAACCCTGTCTCGAAAAACAAAAACAAAAACAAAAAAACAAAAGAAGAAGAAGAAGAGTGAGGAGCTCAGAATGTCTGGGCACAGGCTGACAAGAGAGGAGGAGCCTGCTCAGTTCCACAAAAGATAATTATCAGGAGCAGGGGTGTGGTTACCAGGACAAATTCCTCCTTTGAGAACAAGACAGACAGCTATTGTGGTGCTTCTAACCCAGCATGACAGGGCCTAATGGAGGCAGTAAATGTAGGACCTAAGGTAGGGAGAACCCTGAAGNGGATTGTAAAGCAAATTATGTGCTGGTACAGGAGGAAATGCCAGCAAGGCTGAGGCTTGGAGTGACGTTGACTTGCAGCCAGAAGGCAGTGCACAGAACCAGAAGAATCGGTTCTGCCCTTCAAGGTTTTATCTTTGCCTTTCACCCATGATGAGAGCTGTTTGTGAGGGAACATTCTCTGATTGCATGCATTTGCTTGACCAAGTGTTCATGGAGTCTCATGGTGGGCCTGGCATAAGGAGCTGGGCAAGGCACACTGCGAAGTCAGCTTTGGGACGGAATTGTTCCTCTCCCCCAAGAGAGCCAGCCAAAATGCTGTGTCCTTTCTAGAGAGCAAAGACAGCATCAATAAAAATTAAAAGCAAAAGCAAGAAATGCTGTTGTCCTTTGGAGATCAACTTCAGGTCCTGCCACTTCAGGCATTGTTCCTGTGTACCAGGCAATGTCCTTTGTGCATAAATGGCAGTAACCTGGGGGATCTCCAAGAAAGACCATCAGGAGGTGTCTAAATGATGAACAAAATCATCGATCAAGGACCGCACAAAACTAGCAAGCAGCATAGTTGCTGAGTAGGAAAAGACTTGCATTTGCTTGCAAGCAGCTCAGACCCAAGGGAGATGGGTGAATCTTTGGAATCACTTGGAGGGACAAAGACAGACAGTGGGGATCAATACCCACTGGCAGCCTGGCTTCTGTTGCCTTTGCCAGGCCTGCTCAGTGACACCTGGCTGGGTTTCTGCCCTGCTGGGATGTGACTGTCTTGCTGCGCGGAGAGGGCGATTCCTCCTTTTAAACAGTTTCCTGGAATCATTCGGCTGCTGTCTCTGCCTCCAGCAGGATTTAACAGACTGGGGAGATTTGAGGCTCGGCTGCTTTTTCTGCAACTTTTTTCTCTTTTCAGGTGCCAGCGGGCCTTCATCCTTCTAGGATTCTAAGCTGTGGCTTCCCTGAAGGCTGATGTCACTGTTCCAGACCCCAGAATAGACGGCTCACTTTTTACTACCACCTCCCATATCGTCAGCCACCCTGTTCCTCTTTCTGACTTCTCCTTCCCCCTTACCAAGTCTTCCAGACCTTTAGATGTCCCCCTGAGTGTCTTACCTTTGTCCTTTGTTCTTCATTTTAATATTTTCTACTTAGACTACACCATTAAATTGCCTGCCTCTATCTACCTGCAAGACCTCAAGCCATTCATTTCCAGGCTCAAACTTCTTGCCTAAATTTTGGTAAACCAAGTATTCATTTTTTCCATTGATGGATTGTTTCCTTCAGAAAACATTTATTGTGGTCTTTGCTCTCAGGAGTCCCCCAACCTAGCTCTTTCAGCTATCTGTTAGATGGTTAGGCTTTCTGGTGTCTCAGCCCTATTCCAGTTTGGACGTAACTGGGCATTTCACCTGCTTTCTCTTCTTGGCCAGCTTTGCCCAAGCACACCTGATCTCTGGGGTGGCTCAGTGACACACCCCTCTCTTGTGCATCACCCTAACATCCTTGCCCTCTGCATCCTCATCTCATTTAACCATTTATGTTTAGTTCCACATCTGAAGGACATGAAACAGAAAAGTAAAGACAACTTTTGTTTCAAGAACCAGTATTTTATTCTGAATGCCATGTTCAGTTTTTTTTTTTTAATAAGATGTTCAAGGGACTTAAGAAAAGACCTATAATCCTGGCTGTTCATTCACTCACACATTTGAATGTATGAACACCAGGTCAGGGCAATAAAAAGACCTGAGATACCCTTCTGACCTACTCAGTGTCAAGGTCAAATTACCAGCTTTGTAGACAAACAAAGCACTGCTTTTTCCTTTTCTTCTAGGAGTGCTTTGGTGAGATCCAGGGTCTTGGGTGTTAAGCAAGCATTTATTACTGAGCCACATCCTCAGCCTGTGAAACCGTTTTAGGAGAGGAGCACAGAAGGAAGGAAATTATGTGTTGACATTCTCCTTCATTCTAGAGGCGACTCTCAACTTCCACAGCAACAAACTCTTTCCTAGTAAAACCTCTTAACAATTCCAGGTATTATTTGAATTTAAGTAAAATCGTTCCTTGGTGACTCCATGACAGCCAACAGCATTGACAACATGTTTTCTGATATAAACTGTTTTACAAAGAACTTGTATCTTCTTAGTATGAAGCATTACATTCTGAGAAGAAACCTAATAAGGTTTGCAGCAGGGATTTGAGAGGCTCTGTCATGGAGCTTAAAACAACTGTAATCTATTATTTTTAGTGCAATGGAAGACCTGGGAGAAGAAATAACATTTCCAATTTGACTTTATAGCCCCCCAAGTTGTGTTCACATTAAATGAAAGTTAGAAATTCTCATTGAGGAAGGAGCAAAGACTTTAGACTCACATGTGTTTGAATTTCGCTGTTACTTGTAAGCTAACACACGTTGGGCAAGTGGTTTGGCTGTTCTGTCTCTAATTTTCAATATATATGTATCACACACACACACACACACACACACTCACACATACACACACACTCTCTCTCTCTCTCTCTCTCTCACACACACACACACACACACACACACACACACACTCACACACACACACTCACACACACACACACATTGCAGCAAAAGGTAGAACAGAGGAGCCTGAGACATAGATGATGTACCAGATGCTTTAGGTTATATGAGACAAAACCTCAACTTAAACCAGCTAAAGTAACACCAATATATAACTGAAAAGTTCAAGGGTAAATTGGATACAGGAATAGCTAGATCCAGGGATTCCAACACTGACCTGGGATTTGGTCTTTATCTTTACATTTTGCCATTGTGGTTTGATTGTGAGCTGTCACTCAGCAGGCTCCTGTGTTTGGACACCCAGTCTCCAGCTGATGATGCTCTCTGGAAAGGTTGGGGAACCTTTTGCAGGTGGAGCCTCTCAGGGGGAAGTGGGTCACAGAGTCAGGGCCTTGAAGTTTCATGGTGTGGCCCATTTCCTGTTCACTGTCTACTTCCTGACTTCAGGTGCAATGGGAAGCACCTGCCTCCTACTGCTGGTCTCATGCTTGCCCTGGGTGACAGACTGTGAGCTGAAACTCACCTTTTTTCCCTTCAGTTAGTTGTTCCTTGTCATGTATTTGGTCACAGCCATGAGTTAAGTAATTAGGAGAGTGTCTTCTGCTTGGCTTCATCCTTCAAACATCCCCAGTGGAAAGGAGGCTATTTCCGGGAACAAGCATGACCGAGAACCAAACGACTGTATGCTGATATGTCAAAAGCCAGAACAACTTTCTCTCAGCAAGGAAAACTGATAAGGGTGCATATAGAATGCAGGGTGCCCTACTGGGAGTGACATTTGGAGAAAGTATGAGGGAAGAAGACATTTCATCTCCACCAAAGCCACTCAGGGTAGGAAGCCCCAAGACTATGATTTCCCTGATAGATAAAGACACAGGGCCCTGTATGAGCTTCTTATTGCTGCTGTAGCAGGTTATCATAACTCACAGTGCTAAAACAACTCAGCTTATTATCTTGCTGTTCTGGAGTTCAGAAGGAATCTGAAAGGAACCACACTGGGATAAAATCAAAGTGAAAATCCCAGTCTAGTGAGTGGCTCATGCCCATGACCCCAGCATTTAAGAAGCAGAAGTAATTGGTGTGAGTTCAGGGCCAGGCTAGGCCACAGTATGAGACATTACCTCAAAAACAGAGGCAGCAGCAGAAGGAGGAGAAGGAGAAC
>LZPO01008218.1:36517-47460 GCA_001675575.1 Neotoma lepida | reverse complement strand
GGAGGAGGAGGAGGGGAAGAAGAAGAAGAAGAAGAAGAAGAAGAAGAAGAAGAAGAAGAAGAAGAAGAAGAAGAAGAAGAAGAAGAAGAAGAAGAAGAAGAAGAAGAAGAAGCATCTCAGGGCCTCTGTCTTCATGTATAAAATGAACATATTATATAATAATAAAGTGAAAACTTGCCTTAAAACACTTGTTATAGTGCCTGGCATATAGCAGGAAATGAATGATGCAGTGTCTATATTCCCATTCTTCTGTTATTATTTGTGTTTTGAGATGAGGTCTCCCTATATATCTCAAGATGGCTTTGTGCTCATGATCCTCCCAGCGCTTGTGCTTCTTGCCTGGCAATTGTCAACAATCTTCAATGTGCCCCCTTGGAAATTTGGCTCAGGGAGACCTGACGAAGAATGAACAGTGTGTGTGGGTAGACGGAGCTCTGGGCTCTGACTCTGCCTTGTGACTACAAAGAACTGAGTTTTCTCTAGATTTCAGTTCTCTTATAAATGAAAGCAGTAGGATCTTTCCTTCCAGAACTAAACAGAAAATTCTGCTTGTGGTCAACCTCAACAGCTACAATCTTCTTTCCTGATAACTTTCTTCTATCTCCTCTCCCTTGCCTTCCTTTTTCCTACTCTTCTTCTCTCTTTTTTTAAGAGCAATTGGCCAGTTCCCAGGGCTTCTGGTGTTGCTTAACTCTCCTTCCTTAAGTGTCACAGTACCCAGTACTCATCAGCCCATTTGTGTTATAGTCCTGCAATCTAATTGCTAAGGACCCAGTTTTCCTTCACCAATAAAAATCCCACCCCAGGATAACTGTGGAGATGCCACCAGGATCCCTCATCTCTGCCTCTGCTTCAGAGCAGGGACCAGGGTCATTTCAGAAAATCTCTCCAGGTCCAGGGGCAGGGTGCTTTGTTAGGCCCTAGAGCATCTTCCTACTGAGCAGGGCTCTATCTATTGAGCAGGCTGATGCCCATACTGATGCCCTCATTCCCTTCCTGCACTGCTTGCTTTCAGCCTGATACTAAAAGTGCAATAGAGTCATCAGTAATGATGTCTTATTGGAGTGCAAAGATTGTCTCATTTTGATACTTTATCCTGAATTTCAAGTATTTTGCAATTCACTTATTTTAGAGAGACCCAGTGGCCAAACATTCCCTGTAAATAGCTGGGGCCATCTTCATCCTTATCTGTGCGATGAGAGATGGGGTTTATCACCTCATGTACAGGCCAAGCAGAGTACATTTCAGACTTTGCCATTGTGAGGACAAGACAACCTCTTGCCTTCCGTACGGTGGATCCATGGTCAGGAGCACTGTTGGGTTCTGTTTTCTAATCTATTCAATTAAAATTTGCCCGAGTTGTTAGAAGATCACAGAGCTCTTGAATTTTTGCTTGGGGACTCTGGAAATCTTTAAGCTAAGACAGAGGCCGGCAATAGAAGATCTTCAAGCAGGGGTTAATAGAGGTGTCTGTTCTCATCACTAACAAATACTTATTACATGAGCTGTGCTCTGCTAAGTGCATGTCCCAGGTTATCCTCATTAAGCAGTCTTATGAAACTGCTGCAAGGCCATGCGGACAGATGGCTCTCATGCTTATTTGAAACTTCTCCCAATCTAGCATCAAGTCCTATTTTGAATATATAAACAGAAAAAAATCATCAAAACTGCTCAAGCGGGTTATGTCAGATGTATAGGTTTTGTGTTAGCTAGTCTCATCGGTCAGTGTGAGGGGCTTGAGAAGCACACCTCTGGCGGACCGTGTAAGAGCATTTTAGAGAGGACTGACTAAGGGCAATTGTGAACGTGGCAACACCATTCCACAGGCTATAGGACCAGAAGGAGTAAAATATAAGGGAAGGGAGGAAGGAAGCCAACTTACATGGCTGTTCTCTCTCTCTCCTCAGTCTCTCTCTCTGTCTCTGTCTCTGTCTCTCTCTCTCCTCTCTCTCTCTTCTCTCTCTCTCTCCTCTCTCTCTCTCCTCTCTCTCCTCTCTCTCTCCTCAGTCTCTCTCTCTCTCTCTCTCTGTCACAGTCTGTCTGTCTCTCTATTTGTCTCTGTCTCACTGTCTCCAGACATTTCGATATGAGATGCTGTGCTCTAACAGGCCTTCTCCATCATGAGGAAACAATGAACCCAAACGATTCTTCCTCCCTTCTGCTGTTTCCTCAAGCATTGTCACAGCAACAAAAAGTCTGATTAACACGGAAGGATTTATCTGTTATTGTGGTAATTCACTCATGATCAGAGTGGCACAGAGGGCTGCTGGAGAATCCTTGGCATGGACAGTGTTCTGAACAGCCCCAATGTGGGGACAAGCACATTGTAGTATCTTCTGGCTTAGCTGTTCTCTAGTTGTGTGGCCTTAGGTGGCTATTTAATCTCCCTAAGCCTCAATTTACTCATCTCTTAAAAAGTATATAAAAATACTTCTCACTTCATGAGGTTGTTTGAGGATGGTGTTGTGTGATAAATAAAACATTTATCATCTAAAGCCTCTGAAAATGGCTCCACCATGCTCACGAGGATGCTCTCTGTTGTCTCTCAGTTGTACATTTGGAATGAGACACGGTGGGAAGTAGCCATGTTTACTTCTTTTTCTGGTCCTTTCCCATGCACTACTATGGAAAGGTTGTGGTAGTAGAGGGTGACCAAGCCACTGGATTTCTCTGGGATTTCCAAGCATTGTCCCTAGCACAGGAACCTATGTGTGGTGATTTGAATGAAAATGGCTCCCATAGGCCCATAGGAAATGGCACTATTAGGCGGTGTGACCTAGTTGGAGTAGGTGTGGCTTTGTTGGAGGAAGTGTGTTATAGGGTGAAGGGCTTTGACGTCTCAGATACTCAAGCCAGGTCCAGTGTCTCACTCTCTTTCTGCTGCCTGCCAATCTAGATATAGAACTCTCAGCTACCTCTCCAGCACCATGTCTGCCTGTGTGCCGCCATGCTTCCTGCCATGCCAATAATGGACTAAACCTCTGAACTGTCAGCCACCCCAGTTAAATGTTTCCCTATAAGTGTTGCCAGGGTCATGGTGTCTCTTCATAGCAATAGAAACCCTAACTAAGACAATACACAATCCCCAATAAAAGCACAGAATGTAACAAATGCTGCCATTTGTGTTTGAGGAAGGTAATGTGAGCTTAGAGAGGGTTAACTTTCTGGGATGGACATAACAAAATGCTCATGGGCAATGAACATTTATGTTCAATAGCTCTCAGGGCTGAAGACCAGAATCCAAGTGTTGCCTCCAGGGTGTGTGCTCATGGCTTCCATTCGTATACACTCCTGGTGTGTTTTCTTTTTCTCATATGGACACCGGTCGTGTTGGATTGGGTCCCCTCCTTAGGATCTAAATCAACCATGGTCACTCCTTTAAAGATTGTTCCTGAATACAGTCACACTGGGCCTGAGAACTATGTCAAGTGTCTTTCTCAGCTGCTTCTCCACTTTTTGTTGTGGAGATGTTGTCTCTCACTGAACCTGGAACTCATGGATTTGGCTCTGCTGACTGGTCAGCAAGCCCCAGGGATCTTTCTATCTCTGCCTCACCTTCCCCAGAGTTGGAATTTAACGTGCATACCATTATGCCTGGGCTTTTACCTAGCTGCTAGGGGTTCACACATAGGTCTCCATGTTTGTGTGGCAAGCACTTTACTGACAGGGCCATCTCCTCAGTCCTATGAAAGCCTTTTTAGCACAGATGCTCCTCATTCTATCCCCTTCTCCATGTGGAACTTCAGCAGGTGAAAGCTTTTGTTTTCTTCGGGGTCACTAACTTACTTCTCTATCCCTTCCCTGTTGGTGGCTTTTGTGGCCTACACAATGACTTTTAATTAGCGAGTATATCTCAGCAATAAAATGGTGCCAAGTGCAATCCTCATAGCAAGTTCAAATTCAGCGGCTTTGGTCTTTCAAAAGCAGAAATAAGGCCACTTACCACCTCTATCCTGCTCAAAACCCTGCAACAGCTGCTTACTGTAGCCACAGCCTTCTGAAGGCCCACTGCCTCTGACATGCTCCTGCCTGTCCACATTTTTGCTCACTCACAGGGTCTCAGACTATTTCTTTGAAAATACAAGCAACCTCCTCTGGGAACATCTGTACTTGCTATTCCTTCTATTTGTGTCTCCACCACTCTTGTGAAACCTGACCCCCGTCGCAGTGTTATTGAGAGGCAACATGTATAGAAAATCATTATGCTTTGAGGGCTCTGCCCTTAGTGGTGGGATAAGTGTTTATCCCTATCAAAGAGGCCAGAGAGCGTGCTTTCTCTTTCTGCTCTGTGGTAACAAAGCAAGACATGTCCAGCTGTGTTTGTTTCATTTTGTGTTTTTGAGATAGAATCTTGTTATGTAGTCCAGGCTGGCCTGAAATTCACAATCCTGCCTCACCCTCCTGATTGCTGAGATCACGGATGCATAATACCACACCTTGCAAGTGTCCTGTGTGCCTTAGAGAGCTAGCCTTCAGCAGGTGTCAAATCTGCTGGCACTTTGATCATGGGTTTCTCAATGTCCAGAACTCTGAGCAATTCATTTTTACTGTGGGTAAATCACACGAAGTGTTTTCTTACAGCAGCCGGACCAGACCAAGTCAGAATTCTATTCCTTCATGTTGTTTTACAGATGTCTCATCATCTAGATTGGACCAGAATGTTACTTCCTCAACCCCCATAGAAAGGCTTTCCCTTGGGATCTTGGCCATGTGAGCCACTGCACTGAAGTTCTTCTGCCACTTCTAGGTGGCAGGAGAAATTTTGTAGGTCAGTCTGTCAGTCATCCATTTGTTGAGATCCTCACTTGGTACCAGACGTTGTGGATTACAAGACAAACAATACAGGTCTCTCTTTCCCAAAGGTATTTCTATTTGGTAGTGTAGAGTCAGCTAGACAGTATGCAAATACCACAGAGTGTGATTTATAATATGTGCTAAGGAAGTGCTTGCAAGGCATCGGTGTAGAACCAGTCACCCTGTGCTGGATTGACTCATGTGGCCCAAAGATTCTTTCAGGAGTACCTACCTAACTGTGTGGCTTGGCTGGTTCTCAAATAGGGATTCTGGGGCAGCACACTTCCTTCTTTATCACAGATTGCAATTCAGTTTCATTAAAATTATCTTGAGATATCAGGCTGCTTCTTGTCCAATATTAAGCACAATATTCTTGGTGATGGAGGAGGAGGATGGCCTATTAAATCTTTCTTTCCTTAGCCTTCCTGTATTTAAGAAAAAGGAAATACCTAAAGTAACCATCAAAAGCAAGTCTTTATTTAATTAGAAGAGAAAGACGATAAAAGGAAGAAGGCATCCTGCAGAGAATGAATGCAGATCCCCAGCCCAGCAGCAACCATTATATTCATGTTGCTGCATCTTCAACATTCTGAACCATCTGTTGAATTTGCTAGAAACCATGAATGTGCACCTGACACTGGGTCATTGAATGTGCACGTGTTTCTTTAGGGTTGTCTAGTCACGTACATTTATTATAAAATATGTCTTGAGAAGTATGAAGACAAGAGAATTTGTGTGGGGAAGCAGAGGAAAGCATAGGTTTGATAANAGTTTAATTACCTGAATGTAACAATGAGGATGAATTCTNCTACACAAGGAGAACATCTTTCTTAAGACCACTCCAAAGTACTCCTGACTCTCAACAGAGATATGAGCTTGCTATGGACTAAATTATGGACTCTCGAAATCGATTTGTCAGAACCCTGGCCACCAAAGCAATGGAATTTGGAGATGGGGCTTGGGGGGTTAGGTCCTCATGACAGGGTTTGTGCCCTTATAAGAAAAGGCACATAGGAATGTACTCAANGGAACCGAAGTCTGTATACTATGGAGACACCTGCACATGAATGTTTACTGTTTCTCTATGTGTGATAGCTAAATCATGGAAACAGCATATGTCCATCAACACACAAATGGATAAAGATAATGTAGCATAAATACAGAAAGGGATTTTATTCACTCATAAGTAAGAGCAAAATGACAACATTCNCAGGAAAATGGATGGAAATAGGCATCATCATATTAGACAAAATAAGCCAGATTCAGAAAGAAAAGCATAGCATGTTTTCTCTAATACATGAAATCTCTCTCTCTCTTACACACACACACACACACACACACTCACTCACTCACTCAGGACTTCTGGGTAAAGGAAGCACTTGACTGAAGATGCCTTTGTGAAACTGGCCCTCCAGCACCGAGGTAAAAAGGTAGCTCCATCAGTGCATATCTGCAACCCCAGCACTGGGNAGGGAGGGACAGGCTGACCCCTGGGCCTTACTGGACAGCCAGGCTGGCCAGTGTCATACAATGAATTTGTACAAAGAACAGACACAGGAAGTCTGCCGTGAGAACACATAAGAAGGCGGCCACCTGCTCCGAGTCCTCAGCAGAACTGATGTTTGTGTCCTGCTCTCAGCCTGCCAGGCTCCAGAGCCATGAGAAGATGGATCTACTCTATAAGCTGCACTGTCTTTGGAATTTGTTTATAGTGGCCTGAGCTGAAATGACAGAGCTCAGGTCAGCAAATTCTTACACAGTATTCTNCATACATCAGGCAGTATGTAAGTCCAGAGTGAATGGCCTGAAAGATTTGGCCAATCCCTTTAGGGAACTCACAGTTCAGTAGAAGAGCCTGTGAATGAGAATACATTGTCACAAAGCTGATCCTCTTGATCTCAAGTCTTTCCTCTCTTTTCATAGGACAGTATAATGGGTCAGCTGAGCCTTCCAAAACACACGTGCAAACCTCATGTGGACGTGATTTGTTTGTCACTGGAATATGTGTACATATAACTAAGGAAACACTCTCAAGATGAGGCCTTCTGGATTTAGGGTAGGTGCTAAGTCCAGTGACTGTCACCTGTAGAATATTATTTTAAGGTGTGTTACATTTGCTTAGGCTGTGGAACATTTGTTTAATGATACAAAGATGTGTTGCACTATTTTATGTTGCATTTGTTTAACTCTGTGAGGCTGTGTTGCTGTGCCTGTCTAAAACACCTGATGGTCTAATAAAGAGCTGAATGGCCCATAGTGAGGCAGGAGAAAGGATAGGCAGGGCTGGCAGGCAGAAAGAATTAATAGAAGGAGAAATCTGGGGCCAGCCACGCAACCACACAGCCAGCCACAGAGTAAGAGTGAAAGTAAGATGATACATAGAAATGAGAAAAGGAAAAAGCCCAGAGGCAAAAGGTAGATGAGATAATTTAAGAAAAGCTGGCTAGCATCAAGTCAAGCTAAGGCCTGACTTTAGGAATAAGCCTCCTTATGTGATTTATTTGGGAGCTGGGTGGTAGGGCCAAAAGAGTAAAACAAACAACAGTCACCCTTAGGAAGGAGAGGAAGGGCAGGGAGATTTGAGTGGCTCAGATATGCAGAGTTGAGAGCCACAGAAACACTAGAGGGAAGGGAAGAGCTGACAAGCCAAGGGACACCAAGGACATATTCTTCATCAAAGCATCTCACTGGCACCAACACTGCGGTCCAGGGTGGAAGCCTCAAGCGCTAAACCCTTGTTGCCCACTGGGCGGCGCTGTTTTAAGAGGCTTGAGGAACCTTTGGAGTGGGTAGCTGGGGGAAGTAGGTCGCTGGGTGGTTCATTAAGAATATTTTAGATTCCCAGCTCTTCCTGCCTCTTCTTTCAGTAGTGGNCTGCCCTGATGTAAACAGCCTTCGCCATCATTCTGGGGCCATGCCTTCCCCACCATGGTGGATTGAACCCTGGTCTGGAATACATCTTTTCGTCCCTAAGTTGCTTCTGTGAAGCATTCTGTCAAAATGACGCAAAACTAACAAGTACCACTGCCAACACTTTGTATGCCAGAAGAGGGGGCATAATTTTCTGTTGATTAAGGCACTAGCTTTGCGGCGCCATGCTATAGCAAACTCATCTCAGGGTGACATCGCCCTGCTCTGCCTGCTGAGCTCCGCCAGCTGGCGTGCCTCCTCGGCGCTGCTTCCCACAGCCTCAGTGCTTGGCTGTTTGGTTTAGTGAGATCCATTGCTTTTGCTCTCAACATAATGAGGCCAGCCATAATGGTTNCTTTTGTAATTAAGCAATTTCATTAACATTATACAAACCAACAAAGTATAAATATAAAAAAGGAAGAGCTGCATCTTGGAACCTAACTGAACATTCAGATAAAGGGGTGNAGGCTGGAAAGACAAACATTAGATATTGTCATTAAGGAATTTCTATCCTATAATATTTTGCTCTTGGATTATTTCTCAAATATGTCTTTAGTGCCCACTGTTCTTCTGAGCACCTGTAGGCATTGCCTTCCGAGTGTAGTTTGTATCAGGGAGTAGAAGTGTAATTCCCAATCTTTCATTCTGGGAATTGAACCTCATGCATGCTAAAGATGTTCCCTGCCACTGAGCAAAATCTCTAGCGTAAAAAAAAGTAGATGATTTTATTTTGTGTGTTTTTTGAGATAGGGTCCCAGATAGCCCATGCTGGTTTCGGACTAGCTGGCTGAGGTTAACCTTGAACTCTGATCCTCCTGCCTCCACTTTCTGAGTGCAAGGATTCCAAGCATGACCCCCACACATGACTTTTCATCCTATATCAAAATATTGGTGATTGTGTATATGTTTATTATTCATGCTAAAATAAAATGTTTGAGGCAGGCATAGTTTTAAATTTCAGTTGACTTGCTTAATTAATCTATTATTGGTCCTTNTTGTGTCAGATAAGGACTATAATGGTTATGATAGTAAAAAGTAATAAGTAAATCACACTGAATGTATATGATGTGCCAGACATGTTTCTGTGCCCATTTTCTGTTTCNATTCATCCAGTGTTCATTGCAGCTCTATGATGTGAGTAGGATGACACCAACATCTGTTACTTAACACAGGCAGGGAGGCGGTGCCTCAGGAGGGGCCTCATCTGGAAACACCCAAGCACCTTGTCGGGATCTGAGGTATTTTAGGCATGGTGGCCCACTTCTCAGTATTGATGAGTTGAGCTCTTCTGTGTGACCCTACAGTAACTAGAGAGTGACCAGAGCAGAGTGAGTACCTCGAGTTCCTGAACACTAGAGGAAGTAGCATTTACCAAGTGCTCTCATTGCAATCTTTGTAAAGTTGGGGCTGACAAAAGAGTCACTTGTCCCCAGNTCTTTTAGAGACTCCAGGCTGTGAACCTGGTCCTGGCTGAACCTCAGGGAGTGAAATTTACCTGCAGGGGAGAGGTGGGGCCCTGGCTGCAGATTCTCCATCTNGGATTAAATTTTGAATCCCCACTGTGTCTAACCTGGGCTACATTCCTGCCTCTTTGTCCCTCACCTCACTCATTCACTAAATGAGGACAGAAACCCGACAAGGTGGCTCATGCCTTGGATCCCAGCACTTGGGAGACTGAGGTAGGAGGATCATTAGTTTGAGACTNTAGTCTAGGCTACACAGAGAGTTCTAGGCTAACACTAGCTATGAAACTCTATTTCAAAAATACAAGCCCAAACAAACCACACCACACCAAACCAAGTCAAACCAAACCAAACTAAATCAAACCAAACCATCAGCAGCAAAATACCAAACAGAATTGGGATAGTAATGCACTTACGGCTACATAAGGTGGGGTTAAATGAGTTAATATATGATTATTCTAGAGCCTTGGCAGCAGAGGGTGAGTACTGCAGAGGTGCTAGCTGACTTCTATACTCACTCACTCACTCACTCACTCATCCATTCACTAAGTCATTCTACAATTATTGGCTTAGAAGCACTTTAGGGCAGTGGTTCTCAACCTGTGGGTCGTGACCCCATTGGCAAACTTCTGTCTCCAAAAATATTTACATTACGATTCATAACACCAGCAAAATTACAGCTATGAAGTAGCAACAAAAATAATTTTATGGTGGGGGGGTCAACACAGCATNAGGGACTGTATGAAGGGGTCAGTCACAGCATCGGGAAGGTTGAGAACCACTGATTTAGGGGAAANTCTTTGCAGCTGCCTCAGATATATAACTGGATATTACTTACATGTGAACTACATTCCAAATGTTTCCAAAGGGACCTTTGTCTCAAACTTTCNACATTCACAACAGCCCAAGCTGTCAGGAGGAACAGGCAGTTTAAATATCTATACAAGGAGTTCTTGCAGTATTGGGGGGAAATTCCTGAAAAGTAGCAAAGAAAATGAAAAAAAAAATCAACCACAATTTTACCACTCATGCATGGCAACTATTTACATTTTAATGACTTTCCTTGAGGCTTTTTTA
This sequence comes from Neotoma lepida, assembly GCA_001675575.1. Classification (NCBI taxonomy): domain Eukaryota; kingdom Metazoa; phylum Chordata; class Mammalia; order Rodentia; family Cricetidae; genus Neotoma; species Neotoma lepida. The sequence goes on along the minus strand of LZPO01008218.1, from coordinate 37,216 downwards.
TGCATAGTTTTTTGCATAATTATACCCATTCCCTCTGTGCAGTTTTTATCTTTTTTTCAGTTATTATTATATCATAAGCACTTTCTATGTGGTGCAGTCTTTGCGAACATGAACATTGCATCTTACGTCTCCATAATGTTCCACACAAGGATTGTGGCATGGATTATTTAACCAAACATTTAAATTTAAGGTTTTTCTTCCTATCACTTATGCTGCTTTAATATTGATCTTGCAGCACAAGAAGCTCACCCTCCTGCCCTTCCCAAACTGACTCCTGGTGCTTTGGTTTATTTCATTAAGCTGTACACACCAGTGGGTAATTACTGGATCAAAGAATATGCCCATCTTAAGGCATCCAATACACGCCTACAGTTCTCTTTAAAAGTCTCTGCTAGTTTANACTGGGACCTGCAGCTCAGGAAAATACCCATTTTTGCTACGGTTAACATGCCTGTTAGGATTTTAAAACACTGGCTAATTTGAGAGGCACTTAATGCTGTTGTTTCTTTCTGCAGGGCTTTGATTAGCAGAGATACTGAAACATTTCCCATGTTTGTTAAGCAACAGCATTTTCTCTTTGTGAAAGGTCATTTGTGTCCTCTCTCCACTCATCTGTGGATTTCTTTGTTTTTCTTGAAGATTTGTATTAATTTGAATATATAAATGTAGAGTTCCTTTTTGTTAGGGGTGCGTCAATGT